>CM030182.1:6914176-7034566 GCA_017639675.1 Aplochiton taeniatus | reverse complement strand
AGCTTATTTGTTAGTACTCCCCTCGTCTGCATGCAGTAGATGAGTATTCTCTTTACTAAAGCAATGAGTTCCGTTGGCGTTCAGACTTAACTAGTTTTTTATAAATCAATCGTTACAAGACCAATTGTGGCACGTGCCTCGTTTAAATCCCGATTTTCTCGATTTAGACTATTTACACATCATGACTCAAAATTAAAATTCATGAATTCAATCGTAAAACTGCACAGCCTTACTTTTACAACTACTATGTTTAAATGTTTCTTTTATTTAATTTTTTGGGACGTGTCAAGTGGTGACGTGTCAAAGTTATTCAGAAACATGTTATACCCATGTTATATTCCATGAATATGTTCATCGTTCAGGTGTTGGAAAACACATGCTCAAGTTGTAGCCATGGGCTTTTACCCACTTCTACGGGACTGCTAAACTGTTTTTGTATGTAATATCATAGTATTTGCTGACTGTGCACCTGTGTCTGGATGTGTCACTGTTCGTATGTTCTCAGATGTGTTCCTGACGCAGTTCTCAGCCCTGCAGACATCGCGGTCGGTGCGCACACGGAGACTGGCAGCAGCTGAGGAGAACACGGAGGTGACACGCACCGCCCGCCTGGCGCACATCTTCAAAGAGATCTGTGACATGATCACTAGCTACAAGGGTAATTACATGCATGGGGTGAAAGATGCGCGCTCTCTCTCCCTCACTCACAATCTCTCTTTTTATTTTTTCTAACATACTTTTTCTTTGCCTCGACTTCCGCTCACAACAACAGCATCCAAGTATTTGTACACATAGACATATTTTTTCATCCCCGCTATCTCTCTCACATACATAATATTCAGTTGACACTTGAGGCCTGGTCTTTAGCCCGTGTAAACCAACCGTGACGGCCCTCATTGGTTTGTGGACTCCCGTTTTGAAGCCTCTAGTTTGGCATTTTGGCCATTGCCATCTTGGTTGCAACGCCTGTCGCCATCGTGTTTTTTTAAAACCAGAAGTGAAAACAAGTTAACGTTAAACTGTGTAACGTTAAGTTAACCACTTATAGTACAAATATTAATTCTAACATTGTCTTTTTAAAATTGGTTCTGTAAATCTAAGGTTACATTAGCGTTACCTTACTAAGTGAGTGTTAAACAGTGACAGCGAAATGCAAAATGGGGTATCAATCACAAGTTAGCCCCGCCCTAAAGCATACCCTGCTTTATCGTCTCTTTTACTCTAAATGGGACCATCATTTACAAAATAAACATCATGCTGTATTGAAAAAGACTAGCGATTGAGACAATAAACCCCTAAAGAAAATGTTTACTGGTGTAAGAGAATGTTTACTGGTGTAATAAAGTAAGTGAGAAGTATTTTCTCATAGACTTCCATGCAATCGCATTCCTTTTTGCAATCAGTGGAGTCGCTCCCTGCTGACTATTACAACGAATGCAGGTTTAAGGCACTTACGCATAGACTTCACTTTTCAGAGCCGGACGCTCCATTTATATAGACAGTCAATGGTCAGAACCGACAAACAAGTCGTAATTATTAGTTATGCTCGCGTGCCAACAGACAGAAAGAGTGAATCGATATCGATATCGAATGATTCTAACCTAATAAAGAACAGTTGAGACACCGTAGATTTCAAACTATGCAACCACATTTCTAAAGGACTGTCCATGTGCTTTGACTTATCACCAAACCTTGCATGTCTGTACAAATGTAGTTGGTTAATGCAACTACTAGGACCTGCTGTGATTATGGCCAAATAAAAAGAGTATTAAAACGGGCACTTGATGACAAGGCACTTTTCTCTCCTCACTCTTTCTGGTTTTAGACTCAACTGGCCAGACCCTTGCTGCTCCTCTGGTCAACCTTCCATCCAAGAAAAGGTAATTATGGGTTTTCTATTGCTAATTGTGTCAAATAACAAAATACATCGCAATGTGCCGTTCAATAATGAAGTCAGTTTCTCAATGTATAAACCATGGTGCCATGTGTGTTTTTTCCCCGTGTGTCCCTTAGGAACACACAGTACTATGAAAAGGTGTCAGACCCGCTGGACTTAAGCACCATCGAGAAGCAAATCCTCACGGGCCACTACAAGACAGTGGAGGCCTTTGATACTGACATGCTTAAAGTGTTTCGCAATGCAGAGGTGGGCCCCCCTTTACACACACACACACACACACACACACACACACACACACATCACAGAGTTGGTTCTTTGATTTACATCTGTATAGCTTGGCAGTGAATGCAGCACTTGAAACTCGAATCCCGTGAAGGGCACTTAGCCTTGTAGTTACTAAAGTTTCAAGTGGACCTTGAAAATACTTCCACCCTTTTAATCCATGCTCCTCAGTGTGAGGAAAAGGCACTAGACAAAATGTTTCCTTTGTGCTATTTGAGGTTCAGAAAATGGTGTCTTAGCTTGGCCAAATGTTTTGCTTCGAGTGCCTTTTTATCAGCCTGTCCTAAAGTGGGGTTTTAGAATACTTTAATTGGTCCAATTGAATGCAATTGAAAGCCCCAATGTTTGCGCTGAAAACTCACTGTCACTGTCGCGTCTCCCCCCAGAAATTCTACGGGCGGAAGTCATCGGTGGGCCGGGACGTGTGCCGCCTGCGCAAGGCCTACTACAGCGCTCGCCACGAGGCTGCCGTACAGATCGATGAAATCGTGGGCGAGACGGCTAGCGAGGCAGACAGCTCTGATTCGCTGGAGCGGGACAGCGCCCACCCTCACCATGGCGGAGGGCCGGGCTCACACGACAAAGACGACGACATTATCCGCTGCATCTGCGGCATGTACAAGGATGAGGGCCTGATGATCCAGTGTGAGAAGTGCATGGTGAGAAGTGGGATCACATTGAACCTAGTGCATCTTGGGGGGGACCAGGGTGGCATCTGAGCGCCACCTGAGCCTGTTAAGTCCCGGATTGGGTCAATAGTTGAGATTTGCGATTTTGTCTGGCTAATTTGACTACTAAATCGTGGGGTTAGTCCTATTGCACTAGCTTGTTCAAATGCCTGGATCAACAGTAAAATGATGCTTTAAGGTTCAGCTTGTAGAATAATAATAATTATAATAACCTTTATTTAACCAGGAAGTCAATTATGAACAGATTCTGTAACAGACTGATTAGAAGGCTGTAATGCCAGTAATATTTTTGTAATTCTGCACATTTGGCTCACAATTATTGCTTATTCGTGTTTATTAATAGTTTTTCCAATGTAAATCAATTTATGCAGTACATTTCATTGCACTTGTGTTTCATGTTTCAAAGTTATTTTGATTGACAAATACAACACTCTTTTTTTATAATTGCAAACATTTTAGTTTTCCAAAGACCTACCATGAATCAGTATGTATTGAAAGTCTTGTGGGAGCTGGTGTTAACGACAGCGTCTTGTGTTGCAGGTGTGGCAGCACTTTGACTGCATGCGACTAGAGACGGAGGCGGAACACTACCTCTGTGAGCTGTGTGACCCCAGGCCTGTAGATAGGGTATGGATAACATACAACAAACTCTGTTGAGTCCTGACGTCTTACCTGAACCATCTCCTCTGATGCATTTCCTATGTGTTTGTTTTCTTCTCCAGGAGGTGCCCATGCTGCCCCAGCCTAGCTACGCCCAGTCAGGCTCGATTTACTACATCTGTCTGCTCCGGGATGAGTTGCTGCTACACCAGGGTATGACCAAGGGGGCAGGCTTAGCTCTCCACCATTGATTACCCTGTAGAATTTGGAAGCTACTGCAGCTGGATTCAGAAAAACCAATCTATGCATCAGCTTCCATGTTCAACATGCGCTCAAAAAACATCTCCGACCAATAAATTCTAACATGTTATTTGTGTTCTAAAAATGTATTATATCTTACCAATAGTTAATGGAGTATTTATTGTGCCATTATTGTATAAAATGAAATAACATCAATGAACGATGGAACTTTGCTTGACAGTTGCTTGAATGCAATGTTATTAGGGCACATGCATGCCCAAACCGAGTCCACAAACCTTTCTCTAAATGTGCAGCATTTGTGAATTTATTTCATGTGGGAACTTTAAAAGTCATTTATCTCCCTCCAGGTGATTGCGTGTACCTAATGAGGGACAGTAGACGCACGCCAGAAGGCCAGCCGGTGCGACAGTCCTACCGACTCCTGTCTCACATCAACCGCGACAAGCTGGACATCTTCCGCATCGAGAAGCTTTGGAAGAATGAAAAGTATGCATCAGACCTAGTTGTCAGATATTTCATTACAAAAGCAACATTAAATATAGACAATGTGAATGGAAGATTAGAGCATCTTGTCAAAGATGTTGAGTGGAACTTTGCTTGGCAATTTAGATGCACTCCAGTGCTGCTTAAGTGTAACTATCCAATGCATCTTTAAATATTGTGTATCACCTTCTGGCTCTTTTCCTCTTCTTGATGCTGTGCTCTGCAGAGGTGAGAGGTTTGCCTTTGGCCATCACTACTTCAGGCCTCACGAGACACACCACTCTCCATCACGGCGGTTCTACCAGAACGAGTTGTTCCGCATGCCGCTGTACGAAATTATTCCCTTGGAGGCCGTGGTGGCCACTTGCTGTGTCCTGGACCTCTACACCTACTGCAAGGGTGAGGGAACCATCTTAGACACATCCCCACTAAATGACACCCAGCACAGACAACACACACACACAAACACAATCACACACACACACACACACACTCTCACACACACACACACACACACACAAACTATTACATCTTTTTTCTTCAAAAATAAATAAATAACCTGAAGCAAATGTGTCATCTTACAGGACGGCCAAAGGGGGTGAAGGAGCAGGACGTGTACATCTGCGACTACCGACTAGACAAGTCGGCACACCTCTTCTACAAGATCCACCGCAATCGCTACCCAGTGTGCACCAAGCCATACGCCTTCAACCACTTCCCCAAGAGGCTGTCACCCAAAAGAGACTTCTCAGTAAGTTGACAATTCAGACTTTTTGGTTTTTGTTTCAGCTTTGTGTCCACCTTATGCTTGATTTGTCATAAGGTAATTAACACCCTTCTAATTTTTGGATTAACGATTGACTTTGAAGTGAAATTGCTACACTTGAAGAGAAATATGATAAACTTGTCAGCTGAGCCCGTGTCTAACTCATTACAGCCACATTATGTCCCTGACAACTACAAGAGGAACGGTGGCCGCTCGGCCTGGAAGAGCGAACAACCCAAAGGGACAGATGTTTGCGACGAAGACGGGTCGCCTTGCGACCGGGATGAGGACTTCCGACCCGACAGCGAAGACGGCAGAGGAGCAGAGGAGGACATGGACGTCGCCCCAGAGGAACCTGTCCCCCCACCTTCTTCACCAACTCAACCCCAGAGACTGGAGTGTCCAGGGGAAGGAGACGGGGAGGATGAAGAGGAGGAAAGCCAGGCGGAGGAGCCCGGAGGACTGGAGGAAGGGCCAGCAGAGAAGGCAGGGGAATTACTGGAACTGCCCTCTTCCTCAGCCTCCTCACCTCTCCACCACCACTCTGGACTGGGGGGCCGAAGGGAGGCCCAAAGAGATCGTCTGAACAAGATCTTGCTGGACCTGCTGCAGCGAACGCCCATCAAGAATGGTGAGGAAACAGGTACAAAGGCAGAGGGATGCGTCTATGGGGCCTTAATTACGTAAAGAACTGTATTACTGAAATATGTAGGTTTGCCATACACATACATTTGAAAAGTAGGAATTAAGCTCTGCCTTTTTAAAGGTATCTAATCTAAATTGTTGACCTCTTTTCCACTGAACAGCCATAGATGTCACTTACCTTCTGGAGGAGGGGGCAGGCCGGCGCCTGCGTCGGCGGACACTTGGATTTGGCGATTTTGTGAGCCAAAAATGACAATGCTGAGTGTCTTGGCAAGCACATTAGCCCTAACTTATTGGGAGACAAGCAGTAAGTGGGAGACTAAGAGACAAAAACTTCAAAAGGTTGTGGTGAATGATGAATCATAACAGGATAACTGTTTTTTGGAAACACCCCTCCCTATTTCAGCAGCACCTCCTACCAGCTCTTTCATCACGGACTGGTTGGAATAGTACTATTTTCTCCTTCGCTATCAACAATTTCCTTAACAGCCACAGGCTGTTCGCTGTGGGGGGAACCTTGTCTTCTTCAAGTACTTGCAAATGTCTTAGTTTTTGTAAACATAGGAAAGATGTAACCCATGAACTTAAAAAATGCATTGAACAAATAGAGCCCTATGCTTTAGGGAAATACGGGAGGTGTCACATTACCTTCGCCGACAGGGGTAAACACCTCGATGAATACTATTTTTAGTCACCGACAGAAATGAACAACATGTGGTACTGAATATGGATCGCTCTAGAGAAACAGTCATAGATGGAAAGAGCCTGTTGGAGACTGCCACCCCCTAGTGGGACATAGCTATGCTGTCTTACTTAAAGAGACTTATAAAAGGACTAGGAGAGTGGGCTAGGGGCATCATAGGAGGTGGCTTTGTTATTATACACTGCTGATGGAGTAGGAGAGAGAACCAACAACGAGGTCGGAGAACTGCACTTTGGTACCGCAAATTATCGTTAAGCTCCCTGAAAATGTATCAATAAAAACACACTAACACTCAGTATTGGAAGATGCAGTCTGAAAAAGCAAGTTAATAAGTATATATCCTTTTTGCTGACATTCTGTAGTAGTACTTCATTTTTAGGAACAGATAAGGACAGAAAGTTAGGGTGGGACAGTGAATGGTGTTTTTCCAGAGGGGGGAGGGTGGGTGATTTGTGGGGAAGACTGAGTGTGCGCTTCTGTCTGTCAAGTGAGTTGTTAATTTTCTGCGAGGCAGTCAGATTTGCCCCTTTTTTCTGAAGTACCTGATTCACCAGCTTAACTAAATCAGGCGGCGGAACACTGGCACTTACTATAACGCCTTACTACGCCATGATCCCTGACTGCCTTGTATGAGTGTGTGCGTGCCTGCGTACATTCATGCGTACTTTGTGTCTAATCTGCCAGATTTCTTGAAGATATAAAAAATAAATAAAAATAGAAAAAAATAAGGGCTCTATGGCAATTAACAGTTTGGAGAAAGTTATGGAAAACAAAAGGTAACATAAAATGTATTGTGATGGTCATATTTTCTTATATTCTGTTAAAGCAGGATATGTCAGGAGGGAATATGGTTGTTATTGTACTTTACAAAATGTGTTCCAAGTTGCCATGGAGAAGTTTAAAATAAATTGTGATATTTGATGAGATTTTTGTTCAAATGCTTGTGCTAGGATAGGGCCGGCGGAGATGTCTCAAGGAGACAGACTGAAATAAAAAGACAAAAATTAAACTGACAGAAAAGAAAGAACGTTGTACAGTGCCAAGTTATGTATATATTCAAGCAAAATGGGATTACATGATGGGGTCTCTAAAAGCAATATCTTGATGGATTTTGTGTATTATTGAATTGTACAGGACGCAGCCCTATATGTATTATGATTATAATAATAATATTGTTTCTGCCATTTGTATTACTATAATGAAGACACTTAAGCTTGGGAAAAAAGTTTTTTTTTTTTTTGTCCAAAAACAGTACCGCAACTGTCCTAACTGAATGACATAAGAACTTTAAGCGGAATTAATGTTGCCTAAAAATGAAATTCATCTAAGTACTGCATGAGCGAGAAGAATGTCAAAACGGACTTCATAGAAGGCATTGGACACAACAGTGACGCTGAAATGACATATTTGTCACTGTAAGGGTTAATATTAATAATACTATTCTTTTTAAGGAGGAATATGCTCCTTGTTTTTGCTGCAAAGTGTTGAACACTAAAAAAACAAACCAACATAAAAATGTTATGATGTTGTGGATGATGGCAGAAACAAAAAGTACCTGTCAGCACAATATCAAGTTCTTACTTTTATTCTTTCAAATAAGACTGGTTCAGTTTTTTGTGATAGCGGTCATAAATATGATGCTTGTACTTGTATTTGTGTATTTTCCGTGATTTGTTTAGTTATTTTTAGACAATCACAAAATAAGATGCAAGCAAATGGAGCATTGTAAATGGCAGACTGGCAGACATTTTGTGATGTGTACAGTTTGTCAAAACTTCTTCCACTCTCGTTAAAGTTTGTAATTATGATCATAAAAGTCATGAAAATGCTGTTGGTTTTTACTTTTTGTTTTATATTCTATTTGTTTTTTGTTTGTTTGTTTTTTTAATAAAAAGCACTACATTATTGTGAGTATAAACCGTTTCTGACTAGTTTTTGCAATGTTACTGGGCCTGTAAACTTCCTAGTCTATAGGAAAGTTGTTAGCAACAATTTTGGCATTATTCATAATTTGTGTATCTCACATCATACCACCAACACACTGCTACTTTGAATGGATGAGCTGAGCCAAAGAGTAATGTTGGCTCTAGCGTTAGTGGCAGTAGCAGTCTCCTCAGCTGCTCATATCCTAGTTGCCATGGTAGCTACTAACGCGCTCGCTGTTTTGTAGCTGCTCGGTGGCTAATATTAGCCAAGCTCGCTGTCTAATTTAATACCAAAACAGGAACCCTTACTAAAACATAAGATGGGAAAGCGTGTTGAGAAATCGAAAGATAAGGTAGACAAGGCCAATACTGGAGTTGAGGAGGACCCTTCAAAAATAAATGGTAGTTTGTCAGTGTTTTGCCAAAATGTAGCTCTAACGTTAACGTGAGTAACACTCGTTAGTAACACTAGCAACGTTACTAAACATCCGTACGGAAAATTGGTAACTTTGCACCTACTTGTTAAACCTAATCTAGTTTAGTGAGAGACAATGCTTTGTTAGGTAACGTTATGTCTTGCTTGCGAACTTCGTTAATTAACGTTAACTGCCAACTAACCTCTGCTTTCCCATCTGCAGGACTAAATATTCAAGAAAAATGTCCAACACAGACCATCATTGGTATTGGTAGGTGCTGCGTTTATAAGTTGTGTAGTCTGTATAGGCCTATATAGTATTTGCTTGGTTTAATTACCGATATGCCGGTTGTCGTGCAACATTAAACGTTGAATAACGTTACATAACTTCACAATATGTACAGTAAAGTGATGTCCCTTACTTTGGTTAAATGTGGTGGGTTGTTAAGCCATGTCTCCTTTCTATAGATGACTACCAGTGCACAGGTAGCCTGGAGGTTGACTTTCCTGAGCTTTGTGCACTCCTAGGGGTGAGGGAAATCCCCGCTGTCACTCCAAGAACCCCAACCGTAGTCTCTTCATTAGATAGAGGCAACCAAGGTATGCTCAACAATTTGCGGTTTCAGTATTGCTCCATGCCTACTTCAGTGCATTCTCCTCTTACTTTGATTGGATGTCTCACTAGCTATTATACCATGACCCAAACTAAAAATCAAAATACATTTTATATCAGTTTGAACTTTGGAGGCAAAATAAGGAGGAAAAACCATTGGGTAAATTAACTACTTATAACTAGCCTAGTTGGTGAAGTTAATCATTGCTTAGAATGTGCCCCCAAACTCACAACAAAATGATTTATTCCATGTATTCCTGAGCTGAATAGCTTCAATGAGCCTCTACATTCTGCAAGTGTCTGGAACACCACTGGAGGGCTGGAACACCCTTCTTTGAAATTAAATTGACAAATGTTGTGTTTTGATGTCTCAACAAGTTATAAAATCCCTTCTATTTACTTGTTGATGGACTGTTCTTCCGGACACAGCCTGATCAGTTCCTGGAATGACCTTTTCATTCACCTGAGAAAGAGTTGCAAATGCAACTTTAGTCCGATCCTAGCTGGAGGTGTTATACTAAACCTCAACGATGTGGATTTTGAAAAAAAAAATGAGTAAAGTATTTCATATTTTAATCAATATAGGTAAAGCATCAAGGTACAATCCCAGACTAAGGTCATCATTCACCTGCACTGAGGCACATTTTGCCTGACAACACTAAGAATTTGTGGATTACCGTTTGTGTCTAGTATAATTTTGTTTTGTTATTTTGTGCTGACGATGCCTTTTTGAACGCATGGATTCCAGCTTCAGATTTCAATTTTAGAATTTGAAAAGAACACGAGCCAGAAGAGCACTCCTTCTGACAAGCTCCTGCCATCCGTGCCCCAATATTTTTCTTTCTTGATCCAAAATCGAGGTTAACATGCACTTGTCAGCATTTATATACATGCTATAGAGCATGATAGGCTGTACATAGCTTTATTATATTACCAGTACCTTACCAGTACACCTGCATGAAAGTGTCTTCATTTGTTATGGATCTCCGAAAATCTATTCAAGTTTTCCTTTTATCTACTTGTGTTCACCTCTCTACATTTGATTGTAAAATAACTAAAGCCAACAATTAGATCTGTTTTAAATTTGGACTTTCCCCTTCCCATCTTATGTGCGTCAGATGACAGTCTTTCTGGGGTCATTCCAGCTACAACGTGGTGTCCGAAACCCCGCCTCCAAGTGGAGCTGGAGAGTGATGACCCTCGTAGTGTCAAGGAGGTTAGGGTGTCCGGTAAGAGGGGGCAATTAAGAAAAAAATATGTAATTTATGTACCAGTTTGGCCTCCTACAAGATACATCAGTATTATGTTAAGGAAAAACATTTTCCTTTTTCACAGGTTGGAAGGTGGATGAGCTGATGGCGAGAGTGCTTAACAAGACTCTTCCATCTTTGAGCAATCTCCAGAGCTTGCAGTGAGTACTGAGGTGTCTCAGAG
The DNA here is from genome assembly GCA_017639675.1 of Aplochiton taeniatus. Lineage (NCBI taxonomy): Eukaryota > Metazoa > Chordata > Actinopteri > Galaxiiformes > Galaxiidae > Aplochiton > Aplochiton taeniatus. Next base: position 7,023,850 of record CM030182.1, on the reverse strand, counting down.
CCAAAAAGCTCTTGTTGTAGAAACCACTTTTATTATTGACTTGTCTTTTGACCTAATCTCACTAATTTGTTCCATGTCTTGCAGTCTTTGGCGGGCTGATCTGTCAGATCGAACTCTGACCTCCCTTAAGAATACAATATTCCTATGCACCAATCTCAGGTAATTGGAGGACTCATCTGTCAATCCACTAGATGTGCAGCATGCAATGGTATAATGATTTGTAATAGATGCAGATGCTTGATCTATTTCTAGGACTGTTATCTTAGAAGGAAACCCTCTCCTCGAGCAGAGTTACCACCTTCTCATATCTGAAGAGAGTCTGTGAGTCACTGTTCCATCCTGCCTTAAGTGGTCACATACTAATAAGGATAAGATGCATGTGCACACACACAGCTCTTGTTTACTAATGTATTGCTCTGCCTATGTCAAGCCTTACACATATATCACTGCGAAATAATCAGATGGGAGATGAGGGGGCTCGTCTGATTGGCTCAGCTCTCTCCACAGCCATCTCAGCCAATAAGAATCTTCTTTCACTCAACCTGGCCTTTAATTGTATTGGTGATGTGGGGGCTACTCACATAGCACAGGTACTTAATTTACCCTCAACAAGTGCATTTTTGGGATAAAATGTTGTACTTTAAGAAGAAGGTGGTTCTGTCTCTCCCAGGGTCTACGTTTCAATCGCACCTTGCTATGTCTCTCTCTGGCCAACAACCATGTAGGAGATTCAGGAGCAGCTTGCCTGGCGCAGGTTAGTCCCCAAATAACTCCACCGCAAAGGTCCCTATTTCCACAAGTAAATAGAACTCAACAAAGAATAATAAACTAAGTCAAATTGGGTAAGTGTCCCGTACCGAAGCAAAATAATTAGTCAATGCCCATTTTCTGCTCTAAAGGTGTTGGTTCCATTTAATCTTACACACGAGGAGATTTTAGAGAGGAGAAAGTTGTTACTGTCAAGGGACCAGTCGGTAAGTAGGAAAACCATTCTAGGACATTCTTCTTACCTCATCAACCCATTTTACTTTCCCTATGATATTTGTTATTTTCTTGTTATCTCTCTTAAGTATATGTAATTTTTTATTATTTTCTTATTTGAATGCACAGCCTTCCCTTGCAATAAGTGCAGAGAGACCTCTCTCTATCCCCAGTAGCACCTCATTAGAACGAAATGTCAGCAAAGGGGCAAAGAGTGCCTCCAAAAAGAAGGTAAATCCCGAGAGTAATCTACCCCTTTGGAGTTTGAAACTTTTCCCAGGTCTAACATGACAATTTAACAGGATACTCCTAAAAAGGAGGAGAAACCAGCCACAGGCCAGGCTGGAGGGGCTGCTGTGAAGAAAGAGGACCCCAAGCTGGCCAAGAAACGTAAATGGCTTGTACATAACAACCTACTGTAGGATTTCCTGACATCAGTTGTGTTTGCCTCATTACTGTGTTGTTTCTCTTGCTCACTTAGCTTCAGACACCAAGTTGCAACGGGGTAAAGTGGGCAAGTCAGGTGGCAAAGACAAAAAGCCCCCAACGTTGGAGCAAGAGGTACTAACAATTTGGGCTGTCATTGATTTTTATTTAAATTCCTACTATAAACACATAATTGTTTGCCATGTACTGGGTAAATAAACAGTATTTTTCTTTGCAGGAAAAGACCTCTTCACCAAATAAGGTTTGTATAAAGATAGTGATGGCTTCCATGTTTGAGATTTAAATCGTATCAAGGATTGTATCTCATTTTATTTTCACCAGCTGCTGGAATCCACAGAGATAGGGAGCCCCCTTTTGGATCCAGGAGTGCAGCACAAGGATGGCCAAGTTATTCTGCCAGGCAACACAGCTGTCACCTCCCTCAATCTTGCAGGTCAGCAGCACAATTCATCTCAGAGCACCTCATCATTTTTCCTCCGTCTAAGCATATAAACCAAACAAAATTGGGCGTTGTGTTTTTTCTTCTGTACAGGGAACAGGATCACAGAGCAGTCGTTGCCTCTGTTCCTGGCCTCACTTGGACTGCAGACTGAGGGCGGAGGCCTCTTGCGCCTCTGTCTTGCTGTGAGTCTCTCCTTGAAAGTTTTCTAAATATATTGCACTATTGTTGTACAGTGATGGCCGACTTAGAAACTCGTGTGATCCGCTGTTTTATTCTCCTCTCTTTACCATAGAGAAACTGTTTCTCCATAGACTGTGATGCATTTCTCAAGATTCAAGAGCTGTGTACACTCAGGGATCCTCTTAACAAAAGTGCCCCTGGTCAAGCAGAGGAAGAACAGGGACAGGCAGCATAGAAAATTGTATATTGACATCACATCAATTAAGCATCTTGCAAGAAAGTCCTTGTTATTGCAGTTTTTTCCTAAGAGATAATTTAACAAAGCATATAATCATATTGTAAGAAGGACTGATATTCCAGTCCAGTCCATCTATCAATCAATTCAGTTGTTTGTAAAAAAAAATCTGATTTTAATAAAATGCGGGGAATACAACTGTTGAGGTGGGGGTCGATTGCATTGAAATACAAGAAAAATGTGAATTGTTTACTGAAATGGGAATTTAAACCAAGAGTAATGTTAATTTTAAATAATGCTAAGCGATGTTTAAACTATTGTTCGTAACAGTTTAAAAAACAATGCTATCTTGAACAGCATAGTTTACGCGATTAAATATATTAAACACCGTTTTTAAAGCTTAGCGAGTTCAAATAACAAACCACATGGAATAGGCCGCAGAGATATTGACAATTCCAGATATGATAGAAATAATGCAAGGTTGTTTTTCCATACCTACCTTCGGAAATGCGTTAAAGTGACCCTACAAACATGTCTACCAATTGCCGTTATTTTACCAACTTCCTGCTACTAGTCAAAGGCACCGCTGATATCAAGCACTCGTTTCCGGTAATGCCTCCTTTCCGGCAACGGCTATTTCCTCGCCAACATGCCAGTGAGTACACCAGACTGAACAAATCATTTTTTTGTGATTTACACAAGTTGTTGAACCCCAACAGAGTATTTAGTCTGAACATGAGAAATAACCGGTTAACACCAGTTTTCAGTGGCACTGTCTCATTGTCAGTGACGCAGTTTGACAAAGATAATCTAACACATACACGCGCATCAAGTAGCGCATTGTGAGACAAGATGGCTGCCTACACGTCAGAAACATGGAGATGGTTGCCTAGGGAATTTAGTTATTCAACTGTTTTATCAATTTTAAAATGGTATGGATAACCAGGAAGTGTTTAGTTGATGATTAGATTATTCCGACTAGGTTGTCAAGTAAACAAAGACGAAATTCTTGGAAATAACTTAACGTGATAGCGTTATAAGCCAGGTTACATAATTTAAAACTATCAAGTATCAGTAACAAAATCCTTCAATCTTAAGTCTTCCAGGCGTTTATTTCGACTATTGACAGGTAGAAAAAGTAAACTTTTCTACTGAATGAGTTGGTGGTTCAGGAGAAAAAATATTTGTTTTTGAACTTGTAAGACTCTTGGGTTTTTCTAACTTGGCGGCATCTGTCTTAGCTCGCAAAAGACTTGTTGCACCCATCCCCTGAGGAGGAGAAGAGGAGGCACAAGAAGAAGCGTCTGGTTCAGAGTCCAAACTCCTACTTCATGGACGTGAAATGTCCAGGTTGGTAAATTTAAAATATCTGTCTATTTTCTGTGTACCTTGTATGGTGTCCATGTATCCAACAGTGGTTTATTTTCATTTTTGCTTCACAGGATGCTATAAGATTACAACGGTGTTCAGCCATGCCCAGACGGTAGTGCTGTGTGTCGGCTGCTCCACAGTCCTATGCCAGCCAACTGGAGGCAAAGCACGCCTCACAGAGGGTCAGTAACCAGCTAATCACGTTCCTTATCCTCCGTGTCTCGAGGTCACCATTGGGCTGTCTATAAACACCACAATGAAGTTCAAAGAACCTTCTTGTTAGTTTAGACAATTGAAACTGTAGAATTGATTATGCAAACGGATCGTATTTTGTTTGCTGGAGTCGTGGTCTGCACTGCACTGCCAAGTGACTGGCTGATCTCCTCAGTAGTCTTTCAGTTACTTTAATTCCAGTACCAGAGAAACATTATTTAGCAGAAGGCTGCGCTATACTACTCGCCCTGTCCTCTCCAAAGCAGAGAAGAAATAAGCCAAGCTGCCACTCTAGTACTGTTGTGTAATATGTTTGTTGGTTGGTTGTTACTCAAGGTATATGGTGTTTGAGGGGGATATGTTACTAGTTTCCTTAGTTTGTGCAACAAAGGCACTCACTTTGGTACTTTGGGTAACCATTCAGTTAACATTTGTCAAAAGGTACTTTCAATAGTGAGGTCGATTGAGTGCAGCTGTTAGAATATTCCTAATTTACTGTAATTCCCACCCCATTGTTTGTTTTTCTCTGTGTGACTACTTCTTTTCTTTCTTCTACCCCATCTCTCCTTTTTATCAGGGTGTTCGTTCAGGAGGAAGCAACACTAGTTGTTATCCTAATGTTCCAGCTGAATGGGAGAAGGGGTTGGACCGGTTGATATCAGCGTCCACAGCACTACATAGAAAAAGCCAAGACCTAATGAGTGTGTAAAAGATGGATTTACTTGTCCAGTGTGACAGAGCAGATTGTTGCTGTAACTCTACTCTTCAACCCCGGTCTCTCTTAATAAAATAAAATATTTCTTTGGCTAAAGAAGAACAGTTTGGGGAATTATTTTGTTGAAATGATATGTTGTCCCCCAATAGATTGGAAGGACAAAACTTACGGTGACTATATTTGTGAAAATAGAACAATTGGGTTTGGTGGTGTTTTACTCTGGTGAATCGAAAGTACGTGATTGATATTTCTATAAAGGATGATCATTCCATTTTCAGAAATACAGATTATTGTGAAGTGCTGATACCACCTCCTAAATGAGTATATATTTTGTATTATTACTTTCCCCCCATAAATGGCCTGGTGTCTTTTGTACTTGAGGCTTGACCAATCTCCTCAATTCCAACTTAAGTCTTCAGTCCTTTTGCAGCAAGTAGGGTAAACTAAACTGCTGAGACAGGGTGGTGGAAAATGTGGTAGAACACTCATTGGAAGTTTAAGTAATTCTCCATCTTTCATACTTTAATAAATGGCTGACCTTTTAAGTAGCTTTTCATTATTGGTATTGGTTTGAGTGAACAGGGTATTGGTATGTCTATGAAATAACAATAGTACATAATTTCATTAAGTTAATGTTTTTAGGATCACATCCTTTCCCCATAAATATTGCTTATGGTATATAACATGCCATTGTGTATGGATTCTAACTGCAGAAGTTAAGTTTCATCTTTAGAAGAATAGCCACTCAGCCATTTGACTACTTACCTATTTGTATCCAGTACCCTCACACTATCATCGAGAGGCAGGAATATATCTGTTACGTTTTTATTACAAGTCAGTTTACAGTTTCATTTTGATTGGATATCAGCTCATTTGCAGTGTTAAATCAAGTTGAAAACCTCATACAAAGTTTTAAACTAACATATCTGAATCTTGGAGAAACAGGCTACAATTATGAGCTTTGTTGCAATAACTAACATGAAGGTAAGAATTTTCAGATGACATCTTGCAGTGTATCACAGTTACTTTGGTATATAGGTTCCCAGTATGGAAGACGACATGCATCAAAATCAACATCATTTAACGTGTGGAAGAAATTCCATGTTATTCTCTGTTACACAGTTAACATGCTAATATTCTGTTATCTTCAGAATTTTCCTTTATAGAATAAAAATCGCAATAGCAATCGGTTCTCTTCCCTTTCACTTTGTAATTACAGCCAATTAACTAATCAATAGAAAAAACAATTTCCACCCCTCTGTACACACTGTTCATGATTTAAGTCCTGCTTGTCCCGTTGCTCATTTTAACGTGTTAATTTGTTCTTGCTCTACATGGCCCCTAATACTCCCTATTTTATTCTGCCTCCTGGCCACACATGTTGACTGTGTCTCCCTGAGCCTCTCTCTCCCTGAGCAGGTGGCGAATTGAAGAGTTTTGTGTGGACAGGGTTCTAGAGAGGAGGGGCATCAGGGTCTGAAAGCCCTCCTGTAGCTCCTCCACATGGCTCTCTAGGCCGCTGATGTGGTTATCCAGGTCTCCGCGGCAGCCTTGCACCTCAGACAGCAAGCTGTACATCAGATTCTGCATCTGTGTTGGATCAAATGGCCATGTGAACCGCGGAGAAGAGGAGAGACACAGGGAGGAATTAGACGCTTCTTTCTCCAAGTTCAGACATGGGGATTGTAGATTGACTTTTTCACTCGCCTCGCTCACCTTGCAGAGGTCAACTAGAGTGTTGGCCTGGTCAGCCAGGATCCTCTTCTCCATCTTAATACTGCGCAGTCTAGGAATGGACATAAAGGAACATCAGGCAATTATAAAGAAATAAACTGTTAAAAGTTCAGATGCATGCATAGCGCAATTTTTTATTTAGTAACTCAATTCAAATAACTTCAAAAGTAAATACACTTGTAAATGCAACAACTGTTTTAATAAATAAAAAAGGGGTGTAACCTTACAAGGCACCTTGTATAAGAGTTGAATCAAGTTTGGATCGCTAAGTATGTAGGAAGCTAAGTTGCCTAATTGGTTGTCGGTAACTCAATTGAATGTGATTAGTTCTTTACGTGTGGATGGCCAGTAGCAGCTTCCTCTGGTGCATGCGGACTCTGGAGTGGTCTCTCTCTCTGGCCAGCTTGGTGTGCTTGTAAATCAGCCATGTCTCTCTCAGAACATTTGCTGCAGCAATTTTGATCTGGAAAACAAATAGCACCCAGTCAGTGGCTCTATCCTATTAGTTTTATAAAAATTCTGACATTCTCTTTGTACACTGCTTAGAGTGAGATATATTATATGGTACGAAATTTGGTAAACAAGTTCATAAATGTGTATCACAATATTTTCATGTCTCGCTTCACTAGAATGAATGAAGATTTTCTAATTAGCGAGTTACCCACCCTCTTGGTGATGTGAGAGTCCATCATGAAGTTGTGCACATGTTTCTCTGCCCTGGTCAACTCCAGTTTCCTGGCAACCACTGCTACCACTAACACTGTGCATCCAGCCCCCTACAGATTAAACAAGACAGACAGACAAAGAGAGTGGAAGACTGGAATGCCAAAGTGGATGACTTGTTTTTTTAAACAAGTGGTACTGTTTGTCTAGTTTCTAGTCCCCGGACAGTAAATTGGAAATAAATGTATATGAATCCACTAACTAAAACATTTTTGCATTCTTTATTAAATATTATACTTACTAGTAGTAATTTATAGATCACTACTGTTTGTCATTATGTACCCACCATTATGCCCGTGAGCAGACAGATGCTGCGACCACAGTAGGTGTGCGGCACCACGTCTCCATAACCAATGGACAGGAAGGTGACTGAGACCATCCACAGAGCCTCCATGTAGTTACTGCTCAGGTCCTTATAGTTGTGGTGTCTGGGAGACAGGGGTATGGTAGGATCTGTTATTTCATAAATACCCTTTTGTTCATTATTGCGGTGCTGAATCAAAGCTCTATGACATGATCAATTAAGTTTTATGGGGTAATTTGAGTTCTTTATCTCACCCTACACACTATTCACTGTCCCTGAGTCAATCCCATACCTCTCACAGACATGGAGGCCCCATGCTGCCACGATCCACAGAGAGACGCTGAAGATCATCAGCACAGTGCCAGGGTAAATAGTCATCAGGGTCTTCATCACAAAACAATAGTTGAAGTCGATCTGGAAATTTTAACAGAGGTCTCTTTTATCATATACTTCCAAACCAAACAAGTAGTAGAATATTTACAATAGTTAATTGTCTTGAAGATCAGATATTTCCAGTTTGCTTGAAATGTTTGTTTGATTCAATTTGCTTTTAATCTTCAACAAAGTTCATTAAACTGCCTGTTCATAGTTTCCATTTTGAGAGAAATGATAAAGTTGATTAAAAATCCCTTTTTCCTCTGAGCCATATGCGCAAGTCACTAATCTACATAATTCAGCCATACAGACCAAAAAACATAGTGAACCTTTCCCTGATTGCCTGGTGCACCATTTACAGTACCACCGTAACTCCGCTTTGTTCTAACTTCACTATGCCAGTTCTCTCATTGAGCAAGTTGGAGCGCAAGGTTCATCACCAGGTTCTTCCCATGCCTTTTGGAACAGGCGGATAGGGCATTGTTTGGCCTTCTGCCATAGACCTGAACCTTCAAGGCCAGGCTATCCCACACTGGACCCGCACCGGAATTATAGAGTGTGGACGGAATGAAACGCAAAATAATGGGCAGCTCAGACATTAGTTGGGCTTCTTGCGGGTCAACCGGAGGGCAGTCCACATGTGCAAATGAACAAATGGTCATGGGCTCTGCGCGGACCCCTCGGTACAGTAATAACTATGCTGTTCAATGCATCTCAGACACGGTTCACAACCTTCAACCGTAATAGTCATGGATATGTAGGAAAAACATTGAAATAATTTGCAATTAGTTGCCATAAACTAAAAAGGCAGAGCAACCATGCATTGGTTTACCAAATTTTTGTTGGCACGGATAACATGCACTATTTCCTGCCAGAACCTTCTGCCTTCAAATTGTTCAACAGTTGTTGTACAACTGGCTGTATAACTGTGTCGATGCAGAATCTGTGTTAAACAGAAGACCAAGGAGTTATTATAATACACTCCTTGCAGGAATAGCCATTGCATTCTATATTTTCTGACTTTCGCTGTGCTGCTCTTATTGGTCATCAGCTATGTGAAGCCTTGCACCGCTAACGGGATGTTGAAATTGCCTGCTCTAATCATTTCCTTGGTGCGAGTCCAGACGGATCTGCAGAGTGAAATGCGAGCTTGCAATGCCCCTCTGAACTCATAGGGCTATTCCCCTGCATAGCTAAAAAATAATAAATTCCTTTTAAAAGTGGACTATTGCGTAAATTGTTTCATGTAACCATAAATATTTTGTAAATGTAACCATGTGCAATGCAATTCTCTGTCTCTGTTGTTGACACAAACATAAGTGGTCAGAAGTCCCTTCCTTACATAACATTTTGGGAGCTAGACATGGAACTCAACTCACAGCTCCAGACAGGAGGCTGGGTTTTGGTATTGCCAAGCTTAAAAGGTTCAAGGTCACTTTCATCACTTTGAATGGAAACAACAAGGGAAGGGATTAAAGGAGTGGATTTTGTCAAGAGGATAATAAAAAGGAAAACACTGCTGGAAAATAGGCATAGTCTCAATTGGTTACCCCTGTATAAATTAAGAATTGCATAATAAATAATTAAATAATAGAAGGCAAAACAGAATGTAGACACAATGCCATTAAAGGCAGCAAAAGTGTAAAGAAGAGGTCTGTTGACCGCAAGGTCTCACTTTACCCTCTCTTCTGCTCTATGGACCTAGATTCCAAACATGGAATTGCTACCTATGTCCTCTGTTACTTCCAGACAGTCATATCAACTTTTAACTGCCAAAAATTTACATCATATAACGTCATATTCCGACGACCCCTGACCTTGTTGAGGGCACCAATGCTGCGCGAGGCTGTGTCAGTGAACAGGCGGCTGTGCAGCATCATGGCTCGACCCAGCAGGTAGAGCCGGAGAAACATGGGCAGCGCCATCACAATCTCCAGCTCCGTCTCAGACAGCGAGGGTGTCATCGACAGCTGCTGCAACGACACCGGCAGACCAACCGGAAAGGGGTGCACCGCTGCCACGGCCATCTCGAAGGCAATAAGGGTCACCCGCTCGGTGGTCATGGCAATGCGCCAATCCTCGGCGCCACTATCATGGATGTAGAGCTGTTTTATCAAGGAGAGGGTTTTATCAAAGCCAATTTCCTCGACAGTTTACCTCTATTAGACCTCCAGGTTTATTGATGTAGAGCGGTCTGTACCTGCACTTCACATGTGTGATAGGCAACGATGAGGACCAGCAGAATAGCCGTGGAAAAGCTGATTATAGACTTCAGAGAGAGGGAGTAGACAGAACTCTATGGGTAGGATAGACACAGACACACACGCACACACACACACACACACACACACGCACGCACACGCACACACACACACACACACACACACACACACACACACACACATTGTTGCATCACATTTGCCTTATCCGCTCATTGTCTCTTTACCAGTAGGTTTGAATTTAAGAGAAAACATACTAAGATCCTCAACATCCCCCTAATCCTCTATCCTACATGCATTGCAGTGAAAGATAATCCAGTTCCATGATTACAGGAAGATAATAATGTGTACCCACTTGAATGGCCTACTTGGGAGAGAGCCCATTGAAACCGAATCCAAACTTATCACCACAAAAACAAAACATTTAAAACAACAATTTTAAATATCACTCAAGTACTCATAACCTTTTCCCTGGTTCAAAACAACTAACAAGACATGACCACTCTATTCATCAGATCGTGTCTCTTTGAGAAAGGCAGACACAGAAAAATATTCCAAGATATGGGCTCAGTGTGCATGACACATCATTTACCCCAGAGCTGACCTTGCTGTAGACTCCCCAGGATAGTTCCGTCTCCATGACCATGACCAGCATGCCAAAGATCCCCACAGCCAGGGCACAGTCATTCAGCCGCTGCCTCCTCTCAAACAGCTTCCTCCGACGGGCCAGTCTCCAGCCTATATTATGGGTCTTCTTGTAATGGGAAATCCTGTCCACATCCTCGCTGGTGCTGCTTCTGCCCCCAGGCAACAGTCCCTTGGCAGCATTAGAATGGGATCGGTCCTGCGGATGTGGATTGGGCGCATCCGTGAAGCTCTGAGGCTGGAAGTCTTCGTCTCTACTTGTGACTATGATCTCAGGGAGACTGTTGCGGTCATGCATCTCCATGGCCACTGACCTCGGCCCCCCCTCGCCCTCCCTGACCTCTCGGAGGTCGAGGTGGGAGCGGCGGTGTCCGTTGTATGGCGAGCCACAGGGGTCCATGGAGAGCTGGGCAAAGGAGGTGACGTTCTCTTGGTGTCTGTGTGGAGGCATCTTTTTGGGCTTGCCTGCCTGATGTCGATCTTTATGGGCCATATTCTGTTTAGTCTTTGTGTTATTATTATGCCTCCTGGTCTCCTTCCCCTTCCCCCTTTCCTTCTCCACCCTTCTGTGGGCATTGGGGGAGGGCAAGGCGTACAGGTGCCCGTTGTACAATGGTGCGGTGGTTACGGACTGGGTTCTGTCCAGCCACATTGAGGGGTCAGCCCCTATTTGGACCGTGTGGTGGATCCCACACTGGCTTGTAAAGTTAGAATGAGGAGGTGCCATTCTTGGGGGGATGAGGGGACGCTGGTCCTCTTCCTCAGCTCCATCCACAACGCAAAGGTTTATTGAGGGAGATGGCTCCATTGGGAGGATAGATAAAGTGAGGTGTCACTGTATCTTGTAGAGCTTTGCAGCATTTGCAGAAGAAGTAGCTGGAGAGGTGCAGGAAGGGGGAGAAGTGAACTTCAAGAAGACAAACTATTTCATAGATGAATACTCTAAGAATTAGGAATAATTCACCCGAAAGAATAGCAAATCTTACCAATGAACACATTCTCAAATGAAGATGCTTTTCATGTGATTTACATACATTTTAAGTTGACCCAGAGGTGTCATTCTCCCAATCGTTTTGAGGGGGTGAGTGTCACAACTCTATTTACTGTATGTTGCTTTAACATATAATACTACGGATTCGATTTCACAATTTGAGGGGGCACGTGCGAATGGGCACGCCGCCTGAGTTGACCTGATTTGCATTGGAAGACTTTTCTAGAATAGAAGATATTAAAAGTGTAACCCGAACTGAGCAAAATCTTAGGTGATAGTAGTAATGATGCAGATAGTGTTTCTAACGTCAAGATGAACTAAAGGCCACTTTAGGGCCATACCCCCCCCCTCCACCCCTATCCCTCCCTCATTCTCTCTATCAAATAACAAACTTTGTATTATCTTATTTTCTATACTATAATTTTCAATCTTACCAGAAGTAGCACTTCAAAATAGTTCTCCAGTTACCGTTCTTCCACTCCAATCTCCAGACTGTCTTGGTCGAGAAAGCTACTTTAACGGTCCGTTTGTTTCGTTTTTTAATTTTCCTCCAAATCTCCCTCAGGAAATCTCCTTAAGATCCTGGAGGTCCCATCTGTTGGAATCACAGAAGTAAACCCCCTCTCATCTTCAACTTAATTTGTCTTCAGGTTCTTGCTGATAATGAAAGAAACTTTAAGTTACCTGATTTTAAAATAGATGAAACAAACGCTGGTCGCCAGTTTTTTGGTGATCTAAATATCCATAGACTCTCCATAGGAACTGTAACTCAATATATTATCAGCAGAGCCCCTCCCCAGGACCAAAAGAGGTTGTGAGCTTTCATCCATATGGCGCCATATGAAACAAATGTCCATAAATATGTCAGAATAATGTAAAGCCATTTAGTCTATTGGTTCCCCAGCCAAATAGCTATGCCCACAAATAGGACGTCTTGCCCGAAGCTGGAAGCTTAAGCCATTAGGCTGACAGTTGCAGATGTTCCCAGGAACAAGTGAATGGGGTCAGTCATCTGACAGAATTCTTCCGATAAGGATTGGTAGATCTCTTCCTTCCTTAATCTTGTGTGTTTGTGTTTTGTGTGCATATGTCTGTGTTTGTGATAGTGTGTGATAGTGTGTGATAGTGTGTGTGTGTGTCTCAGTTACCGTGGCTGTCAGGTCTACCTCTGTGTGTTTTGGCCCATTCATGACGTCAACACCAGCCAACACAGCTTTCTTTGAGCTATGCAATGTACTGCATTATTAGTTTATATTTTCATCAGTCGCCAACGGAGGTCGTCCTTTTTGCCACATTTGCTTTCCAAGCTGCCAATTTGGATGGGCTCCATTTAATCTGCAAGAGAGAATTATGATCTCTCGGTATCAATCCAGCAGATTATGGTGCATGACAGATTAATCAAGCAGGGATGAGTTCGCATACCAACGACCTTATAAAATATTGAATATGTCACTCCTTTAACCTGTGAATATGGGCCCAGGCAGAGGTATTATATATGATGATTTCTCCCCAAATAATTTGATCTCAACCTAGATCAATGTGACAGATGGGTCTTTAGATAATAACAGCTCGAAATGGTGCTGGCCTAGAAGGAGGGAAGGGAAGGACACAACAGGATCCTGGGGAAGAGACAAAGAAGATACATTATATAAGTCTAAGACTAAATGTACTCTCCTGTAGAGTGGGCTAGGCATCCCCACTGTGGTGGGAGGTCTGCCACCCACATGCTGTTTTGATCAACACAAGGTCTGCCTCTAGTTACTACTCCCGGGGCCCATTCATTAGCTGAAGTACTCTGTTGCTTTTTCCAGGGTGCACAGTGTGTCATATGAAACCACAGGGACAGCTTGGCAGGAGCGGTGGCCTCCACAAGGCTGTCCCCCAACATGGCTGGCCCCTAGGGAGGATCCCATACTCCAAGGCCAGCATTCAAAACCCCAGCTCACACAGTGACGGATAACATTTATACCACCAATCTGGACAAGACTATTTCAGGAACATAAAGCAACATCATATTGATAGAATCGATCCTGTTCAGACTGTCTTCCAATTTTGCAAGAATAAGAAATTATGTTTTATACTCTTAGAGGTCATTTGCTGGAAACAAACCGGGGTTCAACTAATGAACATATTTATTTGTTCCGGCTTTCAGTAATCTACAGGCATGTCGCTTGATACAATGGGACCAATGTAAATTCACTCCGAATTTACACGATGTGTTTTTTGGCACCTCAGGATAGGTTTAGGATAATTAGAAGTACATTATAACGCGCACACACAAACAAACGCACCCACTAAACTGAAGATAGCTACTGTACTCTAATCAAGACAGCACTGTTGAGATGGTGAATAGTATTGTAGAAAACAGCGGAGCAGTAATGAGACAGGTGAAAGACAGGGTTCTATTTGAAGGTCGAAGCTTAAAGCAATTTGATGTCTCCGCCAAGTGTGCGTATTAGCTCAGCTGTCGATAGCACCCTATTAAGCTGAAGGGGGCGAGTCAGCGTGGTTGAGCGCCTAATCCAATGAAGGGGACTAATTAAAAATGCTAACAGCACCGCAGTTGACTAATGGAGTTGTATTATTGGTGGGAGCCTTCTTGCATTCTTTAACTTTTTGCTCCTACCAATCCCCTTTCCTCAAAAGGCGCTGCATTTTGCCAGGCCGCCATTGCAAATAAGAACATGTTCTTAATGACTTGCCTTGTTAAATATTGGTTAAAAAAACAAAACAAAACCCAAAAAACCTGGAAATGGATGTTGTCTGATGTTATCACTGATGTAGATTATTGCTCTCGTTACTTTTAATATTTGTAATAAGACTATATTTATTACCATCACACCCTACAACAAAATGCTTTATCTAATTTCCCATAAATCCACATGCACAAATAAATAGGAAGGGCTTCTTATCCGGCAATAAAAATAAATCTACATACATACCACCAGGTGGCACCCACATCGTTGTGGGATATATAGTATGTACATGAGGGTCTGTTCTATGATTGCTATGTCTGTTTTTGGCTGGCACAAATATTGAAAGTGGTACCAGCTTGATGGTGTTTATTCTACTAGATAGTATTAAAACTTGCATTGCTTTGATTGCTGTACTATGATGGGGATTTCCTTACGATCTTATGTTTGTCCTTTTGGTTACACATTCTTGGAGCATTTTAGCCCTATCCGCAGGTGATACTTGTATTCTTTGTTTTCCCAACCTATTTTGCACTGGTATGCACCGGTGCATGAATACGCCACGAGACCACTCGGGAAGTCCAACTCTGACAACCCTCTCTCCGCGAGGCGGAAGATAGCCTCCCGAAGTGCAGCAGAAGTAATAGGGTAATCTATTACACCGTATCCAGTTTCCTTCTTTTTTCTCTCTCATTTTCAGTTGCTCACCGGCCTCGTCCTTGCATCAGCAGTTCGTGAGGATGAATGAGAAGCAGAGTTTAACCGTATGCACATTCCTGGTCCTCATGCAGCTCCCAGCACTTTCTCAATTAGACTGGAGCCTATCACTGCTGATTCAAAGCCCGCCATCGACTGAGTATACTACACCTCACAGCCCGATTGCTCACCTACCTTATCGCCTCATCTGCGCACAGACACAGGTCTACAGAGCACCTACAACTTGAAGGTGCCTTGAAGACCTGTGAATTAATTCATACACACACATATACAGACATTAAGCACACACATACACCACCCACCGATACCCCACACATGAACAGATGAAGCACACACATTGCAGACACATTGGCCACACACAAACACAAAGCTCTTCTCTAGCAAATTTCAAATGTAGCCAATTAAGCTGTTCACACAAATCAATGTTTATTTGGTTCCTAAAGGTCAATTGAGGCAGAAACCCCGACGGACTCCACCATCTCCCAGTCTTCTTGTCTCTTCTTTTTTCCCCTCCAATTTGTCCCTCATCTTCCCCGTCTCTCCAGTCATATTCCTTACCCGCCTTCCCACTTAGCTCCACCTCCCAGGGAAGAGAGAACAAGAGAGAGAGAGAGAGAGAGAGAGAAAGAGAGAGAGAGATGGAGGGCGGTAGAGAGAAAATCAGAGCGAGAGCTGAGTTGTGTCTCGAACGACTTGTCTTTAGTTCTGCATCCTCTTCATTCACTCTTTGCAATCTGCCAGGCTCTGTACTGCTACCACCTCTCCTTCTCTCTTACCCCCTCCTTCCATTTCTCTCTCTCTCTTTTTCGTTCCTTCGGCACACTCATTCATTTCCTCTGATGCTGTGTGGCTGCCGACCAGGAGAATTCCTGGCTCAAAGTCCAACCTTCCTTGCTCTGCTTCTCCTCCTCTGCTTCATCTCCTGATTATCTAGGACCCTCCAGTAGCAGAGGGTGTCTGTGTGAGCTGCGCTTTTCTCCGTCTACTCTCCATTAGGATGTGGTGGTCAGGGACTCTGCTTCTCTGTGGATTCTCAGCCCTGGTCCAGGGTGAGTCTGACGCTCTCTTCCTGGGGCTAGTTCCTATTGCTTGCAGTTCGATTTTACCATTAGAATTCATAGGGGATGCTGTCTAAACATGTGACTGGTGTGGAATGGACATAAATACCAGAGGTATTGTGAATAGAAAGGAGCTAGTAAAAAAGGAACATATGCACGTAAAAAAAATATACATATCTGGAAGAAAAGTGTGTTTGCCTGCTTGCTAGAATCTCTGAGTCACTTGTTTGGTTTCATTTAAATTTCTCTGAGAGTGAGTGTGTACCTGTGTGGGTAATCACTGTTCACCGGATATATTCCACATACATTGCAATGTGCTTAGCTCTGATGTTTTTTTCTGTAGAAGAGGAGAGAGGGAGAGAGAGAGAGAGAGAGAGAGAGAGAGAGAGAGAGAGAGAGAGAGAGAGAGAGAGAGAGAGAGGATCTAGAGAAGAGGAGATGAGATACAGCCACTTGCCCAGAAAAGGATCTGAATCTGCAATCATAAATTCTCCCCCCCCCCCTCTTCCCCTTACTCTCTTCTCTTAGCCTGTATTTTACTCTGAAAGCAGCACTGAGGGGATCTAAGTCTCAGAAAATAGACTGCATCCATTTGTCGATCAGCATTGATCAGCATCCATACACTATTGTGGTAGCCTGTTTGTTTGTTATGGGGTGTTTTGGACATGTTGCTGCTGCTGGCTAAAAGCAGGCAGTGAGGTGGTGGCAGCAGCAGCAGGAATAGGTTGCTAAGGGACAGCCGTGGTAGAGGGGTGCACTCGGTGTAAAGGCACTGAACTGGAATAGTGTAGAGGATTTTTCCCTTGTACTTCGCGTCTACTTGCCTTCCAGAATTCCTTTCACAGTAGAATTTTTTTTTTATTAGAGCCGCAAATCAAATCAAATCAAATGAACTGTAGAAAGCTAGCAAAATGTCATACTGTATATTGCAAAATACGTTTTCCCAACAAAATATTCAAAGCTGTACTTATAAATTCATATTCGAAAGTAAATAGTAAATAATGAAGGTAGGTCAAATAAAGGTGATCAGAAAAAAACAAAATTCAACAAAATGCATTTTGTACAGTTCAAACTGTAATATTGTATTTTATTATTAGCTATTCCCATTAATGTACAATGAGTCTTCAGTTTTCTATAAAATATGCATTATGAAGGGTTCTACCACACCCTCCTACTCAAATGTGTGTGGCCCAGGGCATTTCAAGCTAACATTATTATACATTAATTAATCCCAATTATGCATTGATGAACTGTGCCTGCCTTATGCTTTCTGTGAATGAATCCTGTTCCGCTCACATCTCCCTCCATAGAATCACAATAGAAATGTCTTTCAGGAATTTATTGTGTTGTATTCATTTGATAAAGAAAATACTTCAGAGTGTCTCGCATTCGAGATGTTATCAAAATATCTCTCTAACTCTTTACAGTTAACATGTTTTATGACAAACACACCTTCATGGCTCCATACTCCTTATGTCCCCCTCCTTTTGCTCTCTGTCTCCTCCCCCTGGCTGACCATCCTCCTCCAGTGTCTGTCCAGGGCCCCCACCAGAGGAACCTGTTGAAGAACCTGCTGAAGGATTACAACCGCATGGAGCGGCCAGTGGGCAACGACTCGCTCCCGCTCACCGTACACTTCTCCATCAGCCTGGCCCAGATCATGGACGTGGTAGGGTCGCCAACAGCTTCCGTTGACAGCCTCTTCTCCGATGGTTGGCTTTCTTCGTGCCGCTAGTGGAATGGCCTCACAGTGAACCACTGTTTCTGGCCTACAGACTTATTTATATGGCACTGAAGTTATGTAGATGTAGAGTCTTTGTCTTACCAAATCGTTCAGTTGTGCTACTTGTTTCCGGATAGATAAATATGTGTGTGGCAAAGGTAGTACAGGGCAATTGGCTTGAAAATGCATTTCCTTTCCAGGACGAGAAAAACCAGGTCATAACCAGCAACATCTGGCTACGAATGGTGAGCGCCACTCTGAGTGACTGTGGGAATAGTTTGGTCATGAGAGGAGCAGATCTGTCCACAACCAGTTTTATTTAAAACAACACAACGTTCATATGCCATTGATGGTAATGGATGGAATGTGATCTCTTTCAGAGCTGGTATGACCACTACCTCCAGTGGAACCAATCGGAATACCCCGGTGTGAAGAATCTGCGCTTCTCCACAGACCAGGTGTGGACTCCTGACATCCTGCTCTACAACAGGTAATACACAGGAGTTCACTTGGCAGTGCACCTGCCCGGCCACTGACGAGCCTCGGCGAGATGGTATCCGGAGTTCCACCCTTTCCTCTCTCCTTCCTCCTCAGTGCAGATGATGACTTTGACTCCACCTTCAAAGTCAACGTGCTAGTCAACTCAAGTGGCTACGCTGAGTATCTACCTCCAGGTGAGTCTCCACCGCACTCCCTCTCTCTCTCTCTCTCCTCCTCCTCCTTTCAGTGGCTCCCTATGGTAGTGTCCCTGATTTAAATAACACCCTTCTCTGCTATTCACTACTTAAATATTGCATCAAAATGAAACGGTATCCTCAACCGCTCCCAACGCCCAGACTAACGTCTTTAAATAGGAGTCAGCCAGTGTCATATTTTAAGACCAATTCGGGTCCTGATAGCCTTTTACTGATCGAGCCCCTTGAGCAGCTATAGCGAGGAGAGGGCCTTGTGAAGTCAGCTGAAGGAATGCGTGAAAACAACCTTGTCCTCATCTCATATTCATTGGGTATGTTTATTCATAGGGGGGTTTTGAATGTAAACATGGTTGCTTGATGCACGTATTTGGACCAGAGCCTATTAGAGAGTTAGAGAGAGAGAGAGAGAGAGAGTTAGAGAGAGAGAGAGAGAGAGAGAGAGAGAGAGAGAGAGAGAGAGAGAGAGAGAGAGAGAGAGAGAGAGAGAGAGAGAGAGAGAGAGAGATGGTCGCTTCTATCGAGGCTAGTTGAGGTTGCACCACACAGAAGGCTAGGAACCGTCTGCGATGCAATCTGTGCTCTCATGAAACGCCTTGGTAATTACAGAGGTCCATTTGGCTTCCATTGCTTCTGGAGATGAAAGGGCTGTAAGGCTGTGTACACCAGGCAGGGAACAGGCACTCGACACTGGGGGTAAATTATTAATTAGCCCCTCTTTCTGGTTTTTAGGGAGGAGCTATGTTATGTTCTCGGTCTGTCTTTCAGGTGATAGGGGGGATTCTTAGACATGTGTAGAGCTTTAATAGTGGAGAAGGAAACTAAATAGAATGACATTCTGGGAGGTGAGAGCCCGGGCAATCTTTTTTTCAAGGGCACTCTTTTGTCCAGAAGGATGGTTTTCTTTAGGGGGATTCACCTGAGCTAGGGGAGTTTGTTACGGAAAATGAGAATAAAAAAAGATGGAGTGAGTGCGAAAGAAAGAGACAGAGAGATAAAAATGTTACAGTGTTGTGAAGGAGCTACTGAGACATGACGGGTAGGACACAGAAAGTGTAAGTACAGGAAAGCCTTTGGCTTTAAGGACACTAACCGTCTTTCAGTGTGCTAATTGCTACCTAAACAAAAGCCCGCTGTGTATTACAAATACAGTTAAACGCTGATTTTACTTAGTCAGTATACCTCTGAAGTAAATTATGTGAATAATTATTTGTGTAAGAAATAGGAAATGGATGCTGGAAATGTTATTATTTATCAATTCACCAAGGATGCATCCTGGAAGCTCATTAAAGCTACATTGTGTAGTTATGAAAACAGATTTATTGTAGGAAGAAACTCATTGCATGTGTTTAATAGGACCTCTACAGAATTAATACATTGCTACTGGAGTTATTGAAAGGAAAATATTTTAACATAGTGCAGTGCAGAATTCAGAGCACGGTTAATAGGAATTGAATGACCGTGTTACATTGTAGCTAGCTCACTATTCTGTTTTTTTGTGTTGTATTGAGCCTTGATAAATCAGTTATAGGCAACACCTAGAAGTAGACGTAGATACCCATCTCTAGGCAATGTTCTCCTGTCCTCAAAAAAGCTTAAACGGTATGCGCAAACAAATCATAAGTTATCCCACCTACAATAAAGCTCTCCAGTTGGGATGAGCCTTTTATTTCAGTAATGATGGAAAAGTCAGATTTCAAAATCATCTGGTCTTCTTTTGCCAATCAACGTGGTTTATCTAATTGAAACAGCTAATTTGGTCAAATAGCTTTTCGCTTTTCCAGATTTCTCGCTTATTTGTTTTCATTCCAAACCCAGATTTGCATGTCAAGCCGTAATGAATGTCTTCAAGAGCAGTTTGTTAAGACTGCTTGGGTGTTTTAGTTCCGTGGACTACTTGAATTCTCAGCAGACCTGGTTCGTTTCCATTTCAGTAATTGCTTTTATGCTTTAGTTTGCCAGCGACCAATGTGCATCGTTGTGTGTACCTTTTCCACCCAGTGTGTGTCTATGTATTTGTGTGTATTTTGTGGATTTGCATAATGAGAATGCTGGTCTTTTTAATCTCACTCCATAGTTTCCTTGTTGTTTTTCTCACTGTGTTTGATCCTCAGCACAACATACTGACAGTAAAATGGCAGATTTCGTAAATCTTTCTTTTATACAGAACATGTGGCCCTGTAAACAGTAAAAACGATGCTTCTTCCATCCCACTAGAATCCTCCTTTATGCTTGCTGCTCTTTATATGGTGTCTAGCCTTCTTCCTTTATTCAAATTTGCCTTTCTTATTGATTGGTTTATAATGTATTAGAATCAAGGGAAGCTCTCTTACTCCCTCTTAAATATCTCTCTTTCTCTCTGTGTCTTTCACAGGAATCTTCATGAGCACGTGTAATGTGGATGTTCGCTGGTTCCCCTTTGACCTCCAAAGGTGTGACCTTAAGTTTGGTTCATGGACGTATGACGGCTGGCTGCTGGACCTCCAGATGACCGACGCCGACATCTCAGGCTACATGCCTAACGGAGAATGGGACCTCGTGGGTCAGTGGTTTTCTCAATAGGAAAAGAGAAATATCGGGTCTCTGTTTGTTTCCTGCTCCTTCAGCTACTGTGCTTGGTGAAATTCTTTTGCAAATTGGTCGCCATCCGATTAGACATTTCCAAGCCATGAACAGATATTCCTTTTGTTAAAATGTCTCGTTTCTTGTTTTTGTTGTTTCTTGTTCTTGTCTTTTTAATGAAATGTGACGTTCAATGGTATCCCCTCTCACCCTCTGCCTTCCATCCTCTCCTCAGAAGTACCTGGCACAAGAAATGAGGCGTTCTATGACTGCTGTAAAGAGCCCTACCCTGACGTAACGTTTGTCATCACCATCCGCCGCCGCACCTTGTACTACGCCCTGAACCTGCTCATCCCCTGTGTGCTGCTGTCCTCCATGACGCTGCTCATCTTTGTCTTACCTGCTGATTCTGGGGAGAAGATCTCACTGGGTGAGGGGAGTGAAGGAAAATAAGAGAGTGGGGGAGAATGTGAACAAGAATAAGGAAAGTGAAAGAATGGAGCAGGTGGAAAGGAAAATATTTCATAGCAGTGAAAGAAAAGCTTCAGTTGCTTTGTATGAGAACATCAGTGTTAAAGGTGCAGTTTTCAAATGTCCATGTTTATTCTTTTATCGCTTGGAGTTAGTCAGGATGTATTTTTCAGTTGGTCTATTGTGACATCTCAGTGCAGTGCCACCGAGGAGATTAAATGCTTCTGGGTTTGGAAGGTTATCCATTACTGACATTGACAAAATGTCTCGGTTTTGTCTTAACCTTCGTATTTTAATTAAAGACAAAGTTGATTGCCTACTTCTTTGTAGATGGTTTTGTTAGTATTTCTTTCGGGGGTAAATTTACTGGCAGATCTGGGCATCCTTAGTGAGTTTTTGAAGGTCCTCTTCCAACTACCACAGCAACTTTAATTTAACGTTACCGTGGCTGCCTTTTACAACTCATGGATTTGTTTACTGTTTGGGTTTTGTAACATGTTGGAATCTAAATGAAAGTGAATTTGGATGACTGTTCAAAAAGAAAGCAAAAACTAAATGGTAGGAGAAAGATAAAAGAACATAGGAAAGAGGAAAGAAGATAAAAAAGACGAATAGCAAAAACTTGAGAAACAAAAGGAACATCAGGACAGGAAATGAATAGAGAGAAAGGGGAACCAAGTAGTTTCTAGTAGAGACACAGAAAGAAAGACGCAGGGCCAAGTCTAATGCATTTTAGCGCAGGGCTACTTCACAAAGGTTTCTCTGAGAGCTTTAGTTGTCACTTGTCACAAAGAGGCCACTTGATGGACTATGGCAGCAGGGGCAAGATGACCTCATTAGATATAATTTGATTAAATAGAGACTTTTGATTAAACAGAGACTTAAATAGAGAATTGTGGCCCCCTGGGACAAGTGTCTTGTCAACAGAGCCAGTTGCAGTTGTGTTTGATACGATATTGTCATATCCTGCTTCTAACTGTAAATAATTATTTGACGGATTTGGTGGACCCCCCTGGCAGAGCAGTGATGCAACAGTATATTCTCAACCCAAATCTATATTCTTTCTGCAAAAACGCCTAGATTTGACTACACGGCCAATTAACCTATTGATAGAATTAAGGCCAGGGCATTGATCAAGCAGTGAGAGCTTACCACACTAACTTCCAGGAAAGCAACCTGTCACTGCTTGATGGACGTTTTTTAAGGATCAAGTTTCCAGGGCCAGGGCAACATAGGCCGCTATACTAATACCTTTTTCATCATTATATGTGAAATTATTTTTAAAAGGGTAGGTATTTAATTAATGTATGCTTCTTAAAGGAATATTTACCTTCTTTTTTTTAGGGAAAGGGCTGTGATTGTTTGACAGATAATTTATTGGGTGCTTCTTTTTTAGTTGGGTCTGTTATGCCAAGAAAGCACTTAAATTTAGTCCCAGTAGAAGATTGGGACAAATGAAGAAGAAATCTTGATAAATGGATATCAAGATGGGGTTGTGTGGTGAGGTGGACCAGGAGGTGGGCATCGAGTAGCTTACGGTAAGGCCTGGTGGTTTGAACGGGACAGTGGAAGTAGACTACACCCGAAAGTAATTCACTTTGGAAGCATTTATCTGCCACACACTCCAATTTGCATCCAAACAAATCGAACCTAATCTCATCCTATGAAGTCACATCTGTCTAGGGGTGGCTGGGGGCAGGCAGATATTGGTCTGGAGGGTGTGTTTAGATGGGAGAGCTGGAGATTCGTCATGGGTCCTTTTAGCCATCCCTATGGCCATCTAACCTCCTGTATGATTGATGTCTGTTTACTCTCTCCCCCTGCATCTCCAGGTATCACTGTGCTGCTCTCCCTCACTGTCTTCATGCTGCTGGTGGCAGAGATCATGCCGGCCACATCCGACTCCATACCTCTTATAGGTGTGTCTGTGTGTGTGTGTGTGTCAATCTGTGTGTGTGCAAACATGTTTTGTGATAATTGTCCCTCTGTGACATTCAATGCCAGTCTGTGGTCAGGCTCAGGCGATTTTGGCCATCTGGTCGTCCTTAAATGTAATTGACTAAATAAATGAGCCTCGCCGCAAAAAGAATCACGGATAGTGCGCTCACTGCAGCCAGAGATAGATGAGCTGCCCTCCTCCACTAAAGGCACAAATCCTCACCATTAAGGCCAGAAAAATGCCAAGTCAGGGACAGGGAGAACCCCGCACCATACCCATTATTGCTATTAGAAATGGCTGGATGTTTATGTCTCTCTCTTCCTCTTCCAGGTCAGTACTTTGCCAGTATAATGATCATCGTCGGGATGTCTGTCATTGCTACAGTGGTGGTCCTGCAGTATCACCACCACGACCCCAACGCCAACATGCCCAAATGGGTAAGGAAGGATCTGGTAGCTCCACACATGGAGCGGGATGATGGCACTGCCAGAGACAGCGGTGCGGGTTCCGCTGGGGCCACCCGTGCTCAATATGCATAGCTGCATCGGGACCTTGGGTCTCGCACAGTAGTCTGCCACATTCCTTCTGTCCTAAATCCCTGTATCTTTCCCATTTCTCCACAATTTACCGTTGGAGTTTTAAAAACCCGCGAGATAACTTAAATGAAAAGAAGATCTTTTCATATTCTTTATCAGTCTATCACGCTATCATCCTCCCACAGGGTCTCTGTCATCTCCTATCCTTTCATACAGCCCCCCCACTTCCCTGTCCTTCATCTCTGAGCTGAGACGGATGTGCGTTGTTTTCTGATTTTTCCTTTATGAGTCAGACTAGTGGCTGGGGCAGTCTGACAGGGTATTCTTCTTCATCAGATTAACTCCTATGGAAACCCTTTAACAGAGTGACCACAGACTAGCCCTGCTTGGATTCCCTCACCATCTTACCTATAGACCCAGACTCAGTCTCATACGTTGTGTCTTTGTCTTACCCTTTCTATACATCCCCTCATCACATCTGACATTTATTGAACTGTGTAACATCCACAGATTTTCAAACTTGAGGAAAAGTTAAGGTGAATATGTTTCAGATCAGCACACATTATAGAAGGGAACAGCAAATCTGCACACACTGACAATAGCCCTGCTTACAGTATCAACGGGCCAATTACTGAACGCTAACGATGGGGTTTGAGCTGAGGGAGGGCGATGAAGTGGCAAGCTTCATAATTCCACACCAGATCATAGCAACAAGCACAACAGCAGAAGAGACTATTAACTGGCTAATGACTAGGCCCAAGGGGAACCAGTAATTGAATCATGGTCATATGGACAGGATAAAGGCTAGCTGTGCACCACAATCCTGTTTGTCCAAAAAGTGGCAAGGTAATTTTCCACTTAAAACTCCCATCAAACTCCCGCCTTGTATTGTGCTATCTACTTCTCTCTATCTCCCAGATACAGCTCATCCTCCTGCAGTGGGTAGCGTGGTTCCTGCGCATGAAGCGACCGGGCGAGAATGACGACCCAGAGCGCCCACCGTGCGCACCCCACCTCCGGCGCTGCTCCTCAGGCTCCCAGAGTGGCAGCCTCCCCAACCCACCGGACCCTATGCTCCATCCACTACACCCACAGAACCTGGCCCCTCTGCAGGCCGGCCCGTTGCACGCCGGCCATCCCCATCTCCATGTGCAGTCCAGCGCCAATAACAATGGCAACCTGCTCTACATCGGCTTCCAGAACCTGGACGACCCGCCACTTCTCCCGGAGCCCGTCCAGAGGAACAGTGTTTCGGCCGGGCCTCCCCGGGTGATAGGCAGCCCCCCTCCCCACCTTCCGCCGCAGTTCTGCAGCCCGCCTCCTCCACCTGCCTCCAACCTGGACAGTGCTGGCTGCCCCAGCACCGTGTCCAGCGGTGGGGGCTTTGGGGGTGGTGGGGCGGGTGGGGGCTGCTCTGCTGGCTGCACCGGAGACCCCCAGCTCCAGGCTATCCTGGACGAGGTGCGCTACATGGCCGACCGTTTCCGTGAGCAGGATGAGTTGGAGAGCATGGCGGACCAGTGGAAGTTTGCGGCAGCTGTTATCGACCGGCTGTGTCTGGTGGCCTTTAGCGTGTTTAACATAATCTGCACCATCTCCATCCTCATGTCTGCGCCCAACTTTGTGGAGGCCGTCTCCAAGGACTTTATCTGAAATTGCAAGGGCAGAGGAGGCGAGAGAGAGTGGTAGAGAGGGAGGTCAGAGAAGGGGGAAAGCAAGAAATGTGGGAACCAATGGGACTCTTTTCCATGACTCCAGACATTCAAAATAAATCACTGGAGAGTGGGGAATAGAAAAAAAAAATGAATGGCAATTTCCTCTGCACTGCATACAATTCATAGATAATGGCAAAAGGCCTATTAAAAGCCCTTAGAATAAAGCAAAAGACAAGAGCATAAACTCAATAGAATAAATTCAGAGGAGTATAGGAGAGGTAGTCAGGGGCATTTATCACTTTCCGTGGAAAGGATTATGAATGGAAGTAAATAGGAAGGCTTTCTCAATGACCTCTGAGGAAGGTGAGAGAGAAGGTCAGTAATAATAGTAGAGAGGCAATTCAACGCGAGATGGGAGAAGATTGCAGGCCTTACAGCTGGGCGGATAAAAAAATAGATTAAAGAGAGGGTGAAATAGAAAGAGACAATAGACAGAGCTAAATATATAAGGGGGGCGAGGAGGCCACTTTTATTTATTGGTGGAGAGAAGAAGGTACCCTTTCACTTTCTCATCTCGAAATGGTGGTGAACGACAACATTTAGTGAGAGGCGGGGGGAAAGACAAACGGAGAGAGAGAAAAAATACTTTTACAAGAGGATAGACAACAGAAGGGCAAGCGCAAAGAAACATATTCTCCTTGGGGACTTTGATGTAGTTTGGGGGTAAAAAGATGAAAAGATACTTTCAAAACACAAAGCAAAGGTACATGCACACTGAGACCATAACAAAATGACACACTGGAGACGAGCAGTGAATAGAGCCTCCCTATTATTTATGTTTTCATAATTAAGTGACCATCAAAACAGACAGATGGAGACCTGAAAACCCCTTCTATTACATCTTTCCAGACTGAATCAGCACTTGCTTTCCAAGGCCTTATCACTGAGTTGACTGCCAATCTTCTCCAGTAACTAGATATCAGATCCTTCCACCAGAGCAGCGCTTATCCTGATTGGACTAACTGCATTAGCCACTAATCAACAGTGTAGTGGCCAATGATTGGCTTACAGCAGTGGACTGATCCAATAATGAGCTTTTGAACGGTTCACTAATCGAATAGGACAGTTTCTAATGGAGTTGGTGGTCTTGTTGGGAGTTATAACAGGCTGAACGTGGGTCAGCAACTACAACAAAGATGGAATAGAGAGAAAAAGACAGACAGAGAGAGAGAGAGAGAGATATATATATATTAAATGGGAGAACCCTCCAAGTCTGGAGAATTACCACAGAACCCAGTTCAGCATCATGGTTTTAATATCATACATAATCAATTCGGAGCTGTCCTTCGCCCGTAAGCTGTTTGATTAATATCTCACTTGAGACTGTATTTTCAGATTCTGAGGGCTTTTGAGTCAATCAATTAAATCTCAGTGTAAATGCACATCTCTCTCTCGGTCTCTCTCACACGTAAATTTCCCTCCATTTAAAATAAAGTATTTTTTTCTTCAACATCCTTGTCTATTTTTTTCCTTCGCCATTGACCCAGAAATGGGGTCTCCTCATGTAGCAATGAAAAAGCAGAGAAAAAAGAGAGTGAGTGAATAGGAGAGAGAAACGAGGGAGAGAGCATGTCTGAGAAAGTGCTGACGTGCAGAGTGAGCCGGACAGGCCCTTAATTGATCACTCGTTCAGCAAGGGGGGAAGACGCCAGGGATGGAGGGAAGAGGAGTGGGGGTTAATGGAGGAAAGAGGGGGGATGCTCAGTAATTCTGGGGATTTATGAGGGACAGTGGTTGGGAGATGAGCGCACGGATGGTCATAACACAGCCCAGCATCATACAAAAGGCCAATACATCAGCATGCACCACAACGTAAAATATGCAGATTACAGCATCCCTTTCAGCATGTCCAAAATATCATTTTAATATGCCAGACAGAAGTAATGTCATTACTCAGCTTGCCGAGCAACACGCGGATTCATTCATAGAATGCAGAGATCTAATGCATGTGTGTGCTTATGTAAGTGTGCTGCCTAATTAAGTGACCAAGTGTAAAATCTATTTGCATGTGTGTGAGTGTGTTGATCAGTGAGTGGACCTCAATGTGTCAATCAGCCAGTGCGTCAACCGGTAGGAAAGCAGGGCGGTAGATGGAGTGAAGGCGTGCTTTTCCTATGGACTTTACCTGTCTATTTTTCTGTCTGACAGTCTGTCTGTTGGTCTGACTGACTCTTTCTTCCTCAGACCTTTGGGAAATGTGCAGCGTTAGCACTCTCCAAACGCTCAGATTTACTGTGTTCACTCAGATGAAAAAAAACAAGAGTAGATGAGGGGAGAATGAGTGTGTTTGTGTGTGCGTGCGTGTCCTGCTGGGTTGGCTGTGTATGCATAGAATCCGTCAGTTGTTGCTCTCTCTCGCAGCTAATGAGTCCGCTTGGACAGCGCTCTCACTACCCGGCCTGAGATATTTATCCACACGGCCAATTGAAGTTTAGTCGCCTGGAAAACATCCTGCCCACAGGCGGTTGGAGTGGCTGAAACTGGCCAGTTTGTTTTACATCCAAGGGCAGCATTGCTACAAAGCATGCAGATGAACCGCACAAATATAGTGCATATCCTATAAACCTGCATGTCACAAGCTTATAAACCCACTCACCTGGCATGTATTTACATGTTAAGTCTTGGCATCAAACACACATAAATATGAATATATACATAGTAAAACAAACAACCCACATTACCGTACGTTTATTTGACACACATAAACACATAGGCTACGGGTGTCATGCATGTCAGCATTAGCAAAAAAACAAACACACACATTACAGCCTCCTTAAACCTACATATCTTCCAGAAGCGTCCCGGTGCTCTACTGTACCACAATAACCCTGATGTTGTGAGGCTGTGGACGATCAATGGCTTTTAATTACCAAGGGTCCGTAGAATCCAATCGATAGAGCTGAAGTGAAGCAGAGAGAGAGAGAGAGAGAGAGAGAGAATTTGAAAGACTGTGACGGGAAAAAGAGAAATAGAATTGGGGACCAGGTGAGGGAGGAAACAGAGAGTTGGCGAGCAATCTGTTCCAGACCAATGATTGATGGCCACACCCCTGCGGGTGCACCTGGGGATGCATCGTTAGGCTTGATTAAGCCTGCCAAGCCCCTGATTCAGGCGCAGCGACCCCTCCAAAGACCTCCACGGTCACAAGGTTAAGTGGACATGGGCCGTTTGCAATAGGCAGTACAGCCTCACAGGTTGTAAGTAAAGGGGGCAGTGCAGGGGTGGGGGTTGATGGGGGTTTGTTGCTGCTGGTCATTTAAAAATACACAGGATACAGCACCCAGTATGCCTTAAATTCACGTTGAGCACTCTAGAAACCAATACTTAGAAAGGATTTAGGTTGAGAGCAGATATCATTGGGGTTTTCAAGTGTGCGCCTTCCATTCCGGATGTTTCGTTAATTTGAGCCCACGACACCTCCAGAAGGCTTAACAGTTGTCGTGGGAAATCTGAAAATTCTTTACTTAGTTTTAAGGAACTTTAAAAAGATGCTGTGTGACTTAAGTCAGGTTTGAGAGAGTCGACTTTATTAGCATTCTAATAAAGCTGAGTTGGTTCTGCCATTTCAACTGAATTGTAGCCACATGGCCTCTTACTTTTATACCCAAAGGATAGCTTCAGGCTATCTTAAACATTTTGAGCCAATCACAGATGGCCAGATCCCCCAAAGACATTTGGTCAATAGAAATGAGCCACCTTTGTATTCATTAACATTGCATCCCCCCTTCCTCTTCCTAAGGTGGAGGTCAAACATACAGTTGAGATACAGCTAAGGCCTGCTTTAAAGGAACTTAGGATTCCCCAAAACAATATACTTATGTTTACTGTAATACCCCAGCCAGACCTTCTGACTTCAACTTTTGTTACTGACCTCAGGACGTACCAAGATAAGGCCACTTGGCCAATTTCATGACCCTGTAACACAGCTGGATACCCTGGGGGTTTGCATACATCCTGTCCCTACATAAACAGTTTTCAAGGCTTCTAAAGCAGGTTCAGCATTACCTGAGATGAAACTACTTTATTATTATTTTTTTTAACCTTTTTTTTTAACCTTTAATACACCTGCATGAATATTATGAGATAGATTAAACATACCTAACATTAAATATAGCCTATGTTTAGAAATACATATAACTTTATCTTTTTTTTTTTATAAATACAAACGTATTCCAGCCTTCACCTTTAACATTTTCCACCCATCATTATTATAGACAATCAAGTTATTACATTTGGCTTGGCTTACTTAAGTCTGATTAGGCACTTTCTGTTTGAGCTGTGAACACTCGTTGGCACCAAGGCCCTCCATGGTGAATGTGAACAAACTGATTAAGCAAACTAAATAACCTACAGCCAACGTATTAAGACCATTTAGACCTGTGATTAAATTGATATTGAAGACTTCTCTAACAGAAAAACGAAGTGATTGAGCATTTAATACCTGGTTCCAAGATTAAATTCTGTAATACAAATGGTACCTACCGGTTTTGTTTGAATTTCCTCTGTTAATGGAGCACAGGTAAGCTTACAGTGTAGCCTACATTTTGACTTCTGCGAAGCATAAAGACAGAGTTCTTGTCTTGTCTGACATAAGAAGGATTACAGCATGGTTTCATCAAAAGGTCGTTAGAGCCATCAACCTTGGAGGACTGTGCCAGTGTGCTGTGCTTTTAATGTGATAGTGCTCCACTTCACAGGACCTTTCTGACTTTTATACGAAGGCTTTTGTTTGACCGAGTTCTAATTAGTTTAAGTCACCGGTTAACCGTAAGCTCTGCATTGGTACTCGTAATAGCTTCCAAGTAAAGCTGTTTTTTTGGGTGGAGGGGAACTCAAGGTTAAAACTTGAAAAAAGCAAATTCAAAAAGTACTATTTACAACATAATTTCTTTTTTTTTTTTTTTTTTTAAGCTGGAGTAAACTTCTCATAGGCCTATACTCTGTGCTCAATATGAGTCCCTACAGCTTAAGGTTATTGTACGCTCAGAGGAAGGACGGTTACTGATTACCCCAGCAAGGTAATTAATACTTTACTGTAGCAATGTCCTGATGGTCGTCACGTCCCAGTGGATGGGGTAGATCCATGCATGGGATCAACACTATCAGAATCATCTATCAAAATGGCAGCTTCGATTGAGCCGTTCCAATTTTTTGTTGGGGCCAACTATAGGGATTCTGACAGTATGTGAACGTGATCTCAATCCATAATGGACTATGCCCATTGAGAAGAGTCATTAACATTATACCTTTATCTGTACAGAACATTTCAAAACAGTTGAAAAGTGTTTTAACAATAACTCAACGGTTTGAATAAAAGGAATACTATTAACCCATAACAAGTGATGTTAACATAATTTTAAGAAAATCAAAAAACAGGTCAAGCTAGGTCAGAATGCTTAGCAATTGAAAAGCTTGTTTGTGTGGGTGTTAATGAGAGATTAAAAAGTATATTTGCCGCGCATATAAAGTATCTCAAGGAGAGATGTTTTGGTCTGGGGCCCTTTGTTCTGTAATAGGCTACAGGGGTAGATACATTTAAAATACTTAAGAGGTATGTAAATAAAACCTTAAAAGCATTCCCAAATACAAAACGGCAATGCAAAGATAGCCCCACTAAATATTTGAGACACATCACCCAGAGTATGCATATAAATTGGGAACAAAATGCCTAGAACTGAACTTTGAGGACCAAAATACTTTCATAAGAGTATTTTCAGTTACTCCAGTTCCCCAGTAAGAACAAACCTGGATTTCAACGTTGATTTCTAAGACTTCTTTTCGCGCTCTTTTCAACCAGCTAAAATGCGGTTACGACACCAACATATCACAAAACTCAAATGAATAATAATTGTGCTAATCTGTTCAGTTGTTCAGCTTGATAGAAATACAATATTGAATAGTGTGAAGGTATTTCTCCGAAGTCTTAGCGCACTGGTAGGCGAAATGTGGTCTACACGGAGACGTAATTTCAACTATGTTTCATATAAAATGTCATAAATATATAACTATAGTGTGTGCTGCCAACACCAAGATCCCAGGGAGCAGTTCTATTCACCCTATTTTTAACTTTATTAAAACAGAAATAGAGCTCATAGGCCTACATGAATGTAAAATAAAAAATTTGCTCTTTCTGCTGTATTGCACATGCGCAAGTAGGGTAGACTCTGGCCAATTGTAACAGTTTTTGCTTTTTACCTTGTAAACCGCTTCCTTAAAAACCTTAAAAACCGCTTCAGCTGTACAAGTAAGTTTTGTACGTGTGCAACGTACATCTGTCTATTAACTGTTAACAGCATTTAGAGGTTTCTAGGAACAACATTTGGGGAGCAATTTTCATTTGAAGACAAGGAGTCCGGTGTTACATTTGCCCGCTTACCAGGGGGGCAATTGTAACAGTGTGTGGGGTCAAATGTAACAACTTCTTAAAGACCTACTACCTAGGCCCCTACATACTTCTTCTGCTGCTATCTCCATCAAGGACTGGGGCACTCCCCTGTCTGTTTTACTGGCCCTGAACCTAGGCATTCTGTAATCAATCAACTTGTTCTCAGGTATTTTCTCAGTAAACATATAACTTAAAACAGCTATTTTCTATCTACATACAAAAGGGATATATTTTAAGGTGTAGAAATGTTAAAACAACAGAGAATAATTACTTTTGAAATGTCATATCTCCCTCTGTCAGAAAATGACATGCAATGGACAAGTAATGGGATGGGGTAAGTTATAATAGTAATGGGGGCAATTGTAACATGGTGTTACAACTGCCCCCAACCCCACCAGCCATGATTTAAGCACCCCTGCTAGCTAGAAACAACACTCACACATGACAAGCACATCCATGTTTAGCCAACAGAACAGTGATCACATTGAGATAAGTTCAAATACATAAACACTAATAGGGAAGATGGCAGAAGAAAAATATTGTGATTGTAAAAAGTTACTTCCATACCTCAAAAACTGATTTGTTTAAATAATTCCTGATGCGAGCAACTTTGACAATTGTCCTTGTGCATGCAGAGGGGGAGTGTCATGGTGCATGAGCAGACTGCATGTCACGAGTCTCTTTCCTGATCGGTGTAATCTGCAGTGCTACAACTGCCCCCTGTTACAATTGCCCCCAGTCTACCCTACTGGTTAAATGAATCAGTCAGTTTGAAGGCAGCAGGTAACCTTACGCAGTTGCTTTGAAAACTTTAAAGACGGGGACTTATGGAGCGAGGTGAGCTGTTGAAAGCATACATTGTAAGTACTTGTACTACTGTTTTTCAATAAAGCAAACCAGAAATGAGTTTAGCACCAGTCGTTTTATTTTATCCTGTCTGATGGGGGCTTGGCTTCTCGTTCTGGTAGCCTATGCTAGCATGCAGCGTGGACCAAACACAAGGAAGGGGCTACATAGAGATTGGATGTGGGAGGGAGTTAATTTTTACCTTTATTTAATGGGTGGTTGTACAGTCAAGCCTCTCATTTCATGATGTAATGTATTATAATAGGTTTTGCTATTCTCCTAATATTCTAGATGCTGTCATGAGGTTCAACTCCAGCACCACAGAGAGAAATACACAGCGCAATTAAACATTCACATTTAGAACATATTTCACCCTGTTGAAATATGGTCTAAATGTGAACATTTATTCAACGTCGTAAAATAGACGGTGAAAAAACGTTCACTTTTGAAACCTGTTTTCCGAAAGTTTTTTCCACGATGGCCATATTCGTTTTTTAAACGTTTTTTCAACTGAAAAATGTTTGTTGGGAAGTATGATTGTATTATGATCAATAGTATCCAAAGTAACATTGAAGTCTTGGAGAACTACAGTACAGCACTCACCAGCAACATTCGCTAGAGGAATGTGGTTTGTGACTGATTAGGGCGGTTTCAGTGCTATGACGTCGAATACCAGTTTTACATTTTTCAAAGAGACTACAAATTTATTTTTGTACATAGCGTTCTCCTTAGGTAAGCATAGTTTTGAAAAGGAAATAGAAAATACACAGATGCAGATGTTTTTCTTCAATATATCATTTTATTTAAAATAATGTTACAATTTATTACTCTACATGACACTTTCAAAGCATTTTTTTCTCTTTTACATTGGTTAGTAAACCTTCATATATTTTTTAAGTTATAAAACGTTCCGTTGCCGTATTTCAGTATCAGTTGTTAAATTATGTCTTTAGTTGAATGAGTAAATGCAACACTGTTTTCCATATTATTCCATATGTAGCTTGACTGGACAAACAGTTAGCTTACGTCCCCCTAAATGCTCTTTCACCCATATAAAATTAACAAACAGGCTCTAGCACACTAAACTATAATACCCCATATTGTTTATAATTTTACTGAAATAAATTAAAGTATCCAGTCAGAAAAACAAGAGTGCATTTTTAACCAAAGGATATATTCTTTAAGCAATAATTTACAGGTTAAGCTGAAGCAGACCAGTACAAACACGGCCTGGGTTTTTACATGATGCTGCCCTACTTTCAATTAAAATAAAAATCTAAAAGCCCAGCTTGTCAGAAACATAAGGTACCTATACTTAATTTTAGTTCATTTCTAAACACTCATAACAACAGCACTCTCCCTGTTAGTCATATCTCCTCACCACTCAGCTATGGACGGAAAAGCGTTTGTGGCCCAATGTCCTTGAGGCTGATGCTGTGTTTAAGAGTGTGACGGAGGTTGTGTATACACAAACAGCGTTGCTCTGACTTGCGTAGTAGTGACTGCTGACTGAAATCAACTCTGTTTGTTTGGCTGATCTGGTAAAAGAGAGCAGGACTGGCCTCATAATGCCACACAACAAGGTGGGCAGGGATGTGGTCAAATACATTCTCATTAGATAACGATACACTTTGTTCGGCACCTACAGGGACTCACTAACAAGTGCAGCTGTGTATCAAAGCACTGAACAATGGCTTCTGTTAGAACCCCCCTGCCATATCCCTGCCTGTAACTATAAC
The DNA here is from genome assembly GCA_017639675.1 of Aplochiton taeniatus. Lineage (NCBI taxonomy): Eukaryota > Metazoa > Chordata > Actinopteri > Galaxiiformes > Galaxiidae > Aplochiton > Aplochiton taeniatus. Next base: position 6,989,199 of record CM030182.1, on the reverse strand, counting down.
AATAGACCACAAACAAATAGGACGCACAATGTTTGACAGCAGTGTGTGTGTGCGTGTGTGTACCTATGTGTGCATTTAGCCAACAAGAGAGCTCACAGATGACACAGTCACCAGTCTAGGGACAGACAGTACACTTGGCGGTAATGACTGAGACCAGCTGTTAGGACAACATCAAACATGAAAGAACACTAGTGAGAATACTTTCTCTGGAGCTGGGGGCAGAGGGTCGGAATGAGGTGACAAGGCAATTGGCCAAGACAGAGCGTGCCCACAACAACGCTGTCATGGCAACAGCATCTGACAAAAAGAACCCAAACACCTGTGGTTAAAGTGAACACAGCTATGTCCAATTAGGAGTCTGAACCCACAATCGCAATCACTGTACTGCGGTTCCGCTGCCATCTATCTCTAAACGGCCTATTACTCTGGCTGTCAAAGTGAATGGAAGCCTCTTCAACCAACACTTCTGCTGAAGTCTTTTCTCTCAAAATGTGGCAGCGTTTGCTTAAGTGTTTTCTTCCCCTGAGAAGCAAGCAAGCAATGCAGAACACTGCAAATGACTACCGGATGCTTTTCAACCTGTCGTACATTACGATATTAGTATTAATGACATTATTTTAAAATGATTTTACTTCTGTCACAGGGAGAGAACACACTGATAGGTGAGGGAGGGTTGTGTGTGTATGGGAGCTAGGCTAACACTGCTGTATGACTATGTCTCCCATCCATCTCTATTCTCTTCTAATGGCAACCATACATCCCTGTCTTCCTCCCCTGCTCTTAGACTGAAATCTCTTTAGCCATGTCTAGGGACATTGCAATGCCGTAACCTTGACAGTATGAACACACACAGACACACACACTAATACTGTAACCTTTTGCTTTTTATGAGGGGACTTAAGGGGCAGACGGCTTACCTGCATTGCTATATGCTGATGGCTGTGGTCCTGTTTCCACAAGTCAATGCCCTCTGTAGTTTACTCTGCACACCCATAAGCGTGCACAGGGGCACACGCACACGCACAGCTATCTGTAGACCTGACACGGTTAATAGATTAACTGCAGAGTAGTGCTTGGCGGGAGTTACAGAGCCCAGGGGAGCGATTTCTGAGATGCGTTCTGGAAGACCTCCATCCCTCCCTCCCTCTATTTATCCGCTCAATACTGACATGGTTTACCTGCTGCTGCTCTCTGCTGGGGAACCGCTGGAAACGGCATCTCCCATTCGACCGCGGCCCAGCCTCCAGCTCCCCAAGCCCTCAATCTGCCCGTCACTCCCTGTGAAGAGGCTCAAAGAGTGCCGTCTAAAATGTTAACGTCTCGCTCCGCACCGACACCTTGTTCTCAAGGGTCAAACCCCAAGAGGAGATGACGGGTTAGACATGGCAATACGAAGGCTGCCTCAATTTTCCTTTTCTGCTGAATCACCACAATAGAAATTCAAAAGGCGGGGTGGGGGCTCGAAGGGGTAGTAAATGTTCGCGCCCCGGAGGGCATAGACTTGCCAAGAGACCTCGATTCGACTGTTAGATGGGATAGCAAAGGTAAACAATGGACAATGGACGATCTAGGCAGACTGCACAGCACTTGTTAGAACAAGAAAATGAAAAGACCATAACATAACCAGTGCCTTTAAAACAGCCGTAATTAGGAAAAAAATATAGACCTACACTACATCTTTCCTGTCTGTAGCACGCGTCTACAATATACAATATATTTTTGTTAATTTGACATGGCCAGATAATAGCTTATCGTTGTTGAAACCCACAAGTGGAATACATAATCCTTCTGAGAAATGTCCAGCATCAGAAAAAGCGAAACACTGTTGATATCCCTGGCTGTGAAAGACATGTCACCGTAGCCCACTTCCACATCCCTCATTTCCTTTCTCCAGCGTCTTAGATAATAGGTCAGCACACTCCAGGCACAAAGAATCCCCAACCAATCGTTGCGTGAAATTGGCCGTGTCAGTAGCGGGTGGGCATTCTCGTGAAATTTCATTGACTGGAAGTCATGGTACTCCAGCTCCATCTGGATCAATCACGTGCTGTATAGTTGCGCCTCTTCGTCCAATAAGGTAAGAAAGAAACCCTCTGCTAGTGTCCGGCGCAAGCTAGGGTGTTGATGCATGGAGGGAAAACTAGACGCTGTTGTAGAAACAAACAATAATGAGATGAATGTTTTTTTGATTTCTTGGTTTTTTTTCTCTCCTTCATTGCACTTTAATCTATGTTATCCTGCGTTTGTATGAGTGATTTCTCAAATTGGTCTTTCCTGTTGCTCTTAAGGTAAGGGTTGCCTTGAGGGAAGTTCCGCTTTGTAGATGAGCCTCTTTCTGTGGTGGCTAGGATGGCATGAGTGGACCGATTCTGGGTCAGATACTTTGAAGTTTTTTTTTGTTTTTTTAGGAAGTGGCTATTTCGCCCCCTAGGTGGCGCCATCCCTTCGGTGTCTCTAAAGCAGGGAGATATTCTGAAACAGAGAAGATGGCAGAAACTAAACATAGCACAGAAATACAGGCATCTGATATTTAGTCACACTGACAGAAACAAATGCTGTCATTGGTTCTAAAGAAAAGCAGCCTTCCCAACATACCTGGTGACCAATCTGTAACCAAGGAACCTTTCTATGAACATCTGGCAAGATTTACAGAAATTGCCTTCTTGACTTTTATAAGTTTAAATTGGCAAAATAAAAGCAAAAATTCTAAGTACCCACTAAGATTAAATGATTGAGCCATTTTATGAACAGAATATCCAAATTCAAGAACTACCAAGGACTTTCCTTTCGTTCTATAATTTTGTCATTCCTCTATGTTGTTAAACTAAAAGTGCCTTTAGCGCTTCTTCCTTTAACCAGCCACGCTTAAATGTACATCTGTGCTAAAACAAATGCTTTTTGACACGTTTCTGCTTGTCTTCTGCTTTTTCACATGACCTCTATGCTGATCATACACGTATTCTAGGCAGATTACTTTTGCGTGTTGCTCTTGAATTTTCTAATGCTCACATGCTTTTGTCAGTGCTCTTGTCGAGGGTCTCCCACAGGGGAAAAATCTGTCAGCACCAAAAAGTAAGGGCCTTGATTAGGCGATATGCATGGAGTCTGCACTACGCACGGTGTCTGACAGCGAGAAGAGCTTATTAATTCACTAGTAAAAGCTGTAGTCTGTGGCTCACTTTCAGATATACTTTGGAAGGGAGTACATTTGTGCCAATTCTCACATTTCCCCTAGCACTGTCAACAGCAGCGCCTTCACACCATTAGCAGAGTGCTAGTCAAAGCTGTGTGTTGTGACGTGCGCTGCTGTTGACGCTAAAGGAACAGGACATTTGGTGCCTACCGTTGCTACTGCAATTCTTGTTGTCTTTGTCTGAGGCTTCGTCTTCAACCTGACACCAAAAGGAAAACAGGGGAAAGGAGAAAATTACATCAATCCAAAGTCTCAACAGTATTAAAGTCTCCCCAGTCCCCACAAAGGCAAAAACATTGTGAGCTAAGTTTAGGGCTCCAAATTCTGGCACCATTGCCAGTGTCTAAGAACGGAAGAGGAAAGGTGGAGTCCTCTACCTGTTTCCTCCACTTGAGCTCGCAGAACACCCTCTCGAAGCACTCGTGCATGTAGTTGAACTGGGTTGGAGAAACACAGAACACACACAGGACTTCAACAACAACACACTTTATGGACACATTACATAACGAACGCAGCGAAATTGCGTTTTTTGAAAATATATTTTCACTCTGAGATGACAATTGTTCTTTGACTTTCATGTTGACTCACATATGGGGTGAAGATCTTTACCCAGCGGGGTTTCTTCTCCCCCCGGGCGTACTCAAAGCAGAAGGCCATGCCCTCCTCGTCCGTGTCCCAGCGCTGCATCTCGGCCCACTCAAACGCTATCACCTGGTTCTGGAGGAGAACCAAATCGGCAGCAGTTAGGAGCCGTGTGTCCACACAACCTAGTCCTGATCTCACACACGCACTCCGACCCTCTCACGTACAGACAGTATCTCCCCACCCCCCGCCAAACACACACTCACACACCTCCAGAGTGCCGTCCTCAGTGCAAGCGTGCAGCTTGAAGTGGTGGATGCTGATGGCAGTGATAACGTGGCCCTTCCTCCGAGAGTCACAGGAGCAGTGGGGGAACAGGACCTCATTGTAGCCCTCGCACGAGCGAAGTAGGCTAAGGTACTGATGGACAAACACAGACACATACAGACACACACACACACACACACACACACACACACACACACAGAAAAACATCCTTTTTGTCATCCTGTCTAGTCACCAATCAAGTACTGAAAGATTATTATCCAACTAGTAGATCAATGCGGTGTGCGTGCGACTGACCATGGCCATCTTGCGCTGCTCGGACAGTTTCTGTAGCTGGTAGGACTTGTCCTCTGTTTTTATGAATCCCTTTTTCACGTCCTCCAGGGCCTTCAGAGAACGAGGGAAAAAGTGACAAAATATACAGGTCAGAAAATAGGAGTTTGGTGGTAAAAAAAAAGCTTGACGAATACAAAGCTGTAAAATGAACTGCCACATAATTTAGCAGACCAAAACCGACCACTGCCAAAGAAGCTCTGCCTACAAAGTGAAATGTTTACTTTTTCATAACACTAGCCTTGAGCGGCTGTGAGTGGCTTTTGAGTTTCCTGGTGCATATTGCTTGTATTCTACCTGGTGGAAGCAGTAGTGGACTGCCAGCGGGTTGTCTCGGAGCAGCTCTTCCTCCTGGGAGCTGAAGAGCCACTTGCGCAGCGCCAGGCAGGTGCCCGGCACCGCCGACGTGTAGTTCTGCACGTACAGCTTGTGGGGGAACTCGTTGGGAGCCAGCTTACGCACTGGAGATGGAGTGAGAGAGAGAGAAGTGGCGTTACTCAATGTAGGGCAAACCAAAACCCCATGGACTGCGGTCTGCCATCTCAAAGCTGGGCACTTGCGACGTAGGCACAAGTGTGATTTCTTTTATGTAACGACCAGACTATTATGTAATTTTTCCCAAATGCGTGTACATGCTTTGTGAGTGAGACGGGATGGGATAATAATAATAATAATAATAATAATAATAATAAGCCCTATATAACAATAAATATTATAAAAATGTATATAATCATAATATTAATAAACCCTTGTGTTGAGAAAGACTAGGCGAGTAAAGCTCTTACCAAAGGAGTGGTTGATGACCTCAAAGAGGGCAAAGTAGCTGGCCATGATGGTGTCCATGCCCACTTTCATTACTAACGTCTGGAGCAGGACGAGAGAGGAAGACAGAAACGAGTCTGCTTATCAAGTAACACTACATATATCTGTCGAACTTAGCATTAATTAACCTCAAAGACAAGTACATTCTCGCACGATTTCCCTCATGAACAATAACACCCTCTGAAATGTCCAGTTGAGAAGGCGGCGCTTCTCTGAAGGGGAGCTTACCTGGTAGACCTGGTCTGTAGTGCTGTTCTTGCGCACGCGGACGGAGATGGTGGTCTTGTCGGGCAGGGCTATTCGCAGTTCCACGTCAGACACGCCGTTGTAGTTCTTAGGAGGCAAAAAGACACCGTGACAATGTTGACATATTGTTGGGGAAGTACTAATGAACATGTGAGTGTAAAGCAAGGCCAGGACTCATTCCAAGCCTACCTCGTCCGATTCAGACAGGAACTCCTGCATGATGTCGCTTTCTCCGATCACCCGTACTGAGCACACTGCATTACAACAGAGATTTAGACAAATGAAGTGTTTGAAAAGCATGTGCTCATCGCAGTCTACAAAATGTATAAGAGCGCAGGTTACAATAATTCCAGGGGTACTAAAGAAGTAATCTGGTCCGTCAACATGAATTACAACACACAATCAGACTTGAAATCCTTGAAATAATATGAAAGCCGTCTTCTTCCCTTCTCCATGTCTTTCCTGCTGGCCAAAAGGCGTCCGCTGCTTATCTCGCCCTTTTCCTCCCATCACCCCACCCATCCAGCTTCCTCTTCCTGCTTACCTCTCAATCATCCTCTTGGTGCCTACTCCCTCCTCTCTCCTCCTACTCTTCCAGCCTTCCCCTCTCTATCCTCCCCTACCCAGCCTACCTCCCCCCTTCTCCTCCTCTCCCAGCTTTCCCCGACCCCTCTCACCAAGCCTACACTCCCCCTTCTCTTTCCTTCTCCTCCTCTCCCTGCTTTCCCTGACCTCTCTCCAGGTACTCCTCCAGGCCACGGCGCCGGGCGTCTAGCTGCTGCTCCGACAGGGAGAAGGGCCACTTCCCTGGCAGCTTGGGGAAGGTGTGGGTGGCAAACTCTCGCTTCAGGTTCTGCTGGAGGATGGCAAACTCCCGGTAGCGCTTGGAGCACAGCTGACGGCCCGACATGTACACATTATACACCTGAGGAGACAGAAAGAGAGAATGGACAATGATCACACCGCAGAATGGAGGCTAGAGCTTGAAGGTGAGGATGACAACAATCGGCCCTTAAATATGACTGCACACTTTGTGCGTTGACATGACAAGTACGTCATTATTTTGGTATGCTTCCATTTGCACCTTTGCTAAAAATGTGTACACCCATCTTTTGGAGTCCATAAAGGTGAAGCAATGTCTCAAAAGTCACCCAGTGGACCCCACTTACCACGAAGCGCTCTGCATGCTGCTCCACGTGTTTGTAGGTGGGTACGGAGATGGGCACGGCCTGCTTGTCGCTGAAGTCGTAGCTGAGCTGTGCCGAACTCTCCTCACCCGCCTCCAGGCCGTCTGCCTCCAGTGGCGGAACCGACAGCACGGCCAGCACCAGCTCCCGCTCGCCGGCCCGGATCAGGTCCACCACCTGCTTGTGGGTGGCCCCCTCGACGCTCACGCCATTCCTGGATGGACGGAAGGGCGAAGAAGAATAAAGGAATTGAGAGGCAAAAAGAGGGAGGGTGAAAGATAGGAAGGGACAGAGAGAGAGATATACAAAGACAGAGACAACGAGATCAATCGATCAACAAACATAAATTGCATGAGATAGATAAAGGGAAAAATAAAGACAGGGAGAGGAAGGGAGGGAGAGAAAACAAAATGGAATCAGTGCACGTACCAAGGCTTAAGTTGTGGCTTTTTGCTGCGTGATTTTAAAGCTGTAATAGTTTGTCCAGGGTGAAGACTTAAAGGGTTCACACTGATCTTAAATCGGCGGCTACATAGCTAAAAATAGTCTTCTTAGCCGTGCGGCAAAGTGGTTATGTGGACATCCTACTGACATAGACCTAGTACCACTAGGCTGTGTTGACGGACCAGCCAGGCTTGACCCTAACGTCTCCCTGCCTGCGGTTGCAGGTAGTCTGGCCTGTGGGGTTAGGAGGCCTCCCCTCCAAGGCTCAGTTTGCGGCATCGGGTGTCTCCACTTATCTGCCCGGAGAATAACCCACGCGGGGCAGAAAGAGCGGCAGGGGGAAGAGCAGATCAGGCTGGGAGAGAGGGCTGCTACCAATACGCTCATATTTCCATCCTGAATAATTAATTTGGAGTAATATCCTACACAAGCGCGGGAGAGACACAAGAAAGAGGGTAGGGATGGCTGAGATATCAGGCTATTGTACGGAGTACTTTACACCCCGGAAATGGTTGTCTGGACTAACATATGGTGGTTAAAGAGGACGAAGTGGAGATGGCGGTGTTCACTCATCACTGTTCCCCTCTCACCTAGACAAGACAATACAGCAACTATTGGCACATAGCATTACTGCAGTTAATTTGACAATAACCCAGGACAAAGTCTACTACAACTCCTTGTTTTAAAGCAAAATTGATAAAAACCAAAAATGAAACACTCTTGGATTTAAAAACTAAAATAAATAAAAACAATTATTTCATCCTTTAAAAAAGCTAGTGTATTGGGAAACAGATTCACGACTGAGAAATAACATTATGATTATTTCCTGGTTTCAAAGTTAATGTGTCAAATGGAAAGTACTTCAAGTCATATGACAGAAAGTGGTTGAGCCACCTGCCTCGAAGTGAGCAAAACATATGTTAAGAATAAGAGAACCCCATTTTTGATGGCTCAACAAATTGGGTTTTCAATCCAATGCAATGTTCCTCATTTAATCATTCTCCTTTACTTGGGCCCCAGGCATGCACTGTAAAAATGTAACATAAATATGTGTCTAATACGACCGTAATTATCTCAACTTAGCTAATGTCTTCTGTCTTAAGTCAAACATCAACTCATTAAGTTTCCATGTGGGTAAGGAAGGGATGTGAAAGAGATTCATTTCTCTAACTTCTGTGTCTGTAAAAAACGGCTTTTTCGTTGGGCTTTCTAAAAATACAAAGCATTTGTGAACCATGTCTCAAGAGTCCAACCCTGCCTATCAACTCCACCCAGGCTAACTCGACAGATGAATGCACAGAGGTTGGGTGGGTGGGTGGAGGTGACAATAACACAACTCAAAAACTGTAACGTTCTAAATGTCAAAAGTTGTAAACATGCACTTGGAGCCAGAAACGCACGCACACAGTCGACACAACATCAGCTCAAGGGTCAAGTTGTTGAGGTGATGTCAGAGTAGGCAAACGGGAAATCTGTAACACTGTTCACTTCATGGGGGGATAGCTAACATCTTATAATGAAGTGACACCAACAAAGTCAAATCATTAACTCATAAAAGCAAGATGAATAAGCAAATTACTAAATTCGGTCACAGTTCTCATCCATGATACGGCTAACATTAGCTAGCGAGTTCGCTAGCTAATCAGCATGCATAAGACGTTGCAGGACAAGCTTGCTAACTGCAAAGCTAACGTAAACGGCTGGTCGCTAGCAAGTAATTGAATGTGGAAGATAAACAAACGTTAGCTATTAGGATGAACTATGATAGCTAATAATTGAAAATTATAAAAAAAAAATTTGCCCAGCTCAGATGGTCTGGACATGTCTTATGATCATTTGTGTCGCATCTCCAGCAGGCTCCACTCCAGACTAACGTTAGTTAGCAGGTCTGGCTAGCGTCTAGCTAACTTAACAGTTTTCTCAACCCATTTAACAGGAGCTTTAAATAATGATAGTTAGATAGTTAGATAACGTCATGTAAGCTTGAGGGTTGGGTAACCAAACACTAGTTTTAATAGTAGCTATTACAAATGATTTGCAACTTGCAAGGCAAATAACCACTTAGTTCGAGTTTTGAAGCGTTAAGATTGACAATTGAGCAAACTTAACTCTTAACACAACATATAAAATAGGCTGACTTACACCTCAAGGATCCTGTCCCCCTTTGAAATGCCAGCTCGGTCCGCCGCTCCTCCAGGCAAAACTGCACTAACATGCTGAAGAGGGGCGTACAATTCCCCATTGATGCTTCGCAGTTGCCCTCCTTCGCTAACTTGTCCACGGACGTTGAATCCATAACCAGATTCAGACTTAACAATTTTCACTACCCTTGGCCCTGACGTCACCGTGGTAGCATTCTGTCCCGCGGTACCAACTACTGAATCGACACCGGGTCCAATACGTGACTCCGAAGGAAGAGCCGACCGAATTTCATCTCCTTCAACATCCGCCATCTTCAACACAGACGCTACCCCCTCCAGTCGGTGTCTAGCAGATTCAAAACAACACTCGCTTGCACTCGGTAGCTTGTTCCTCCAGACCTAGCTAGCAAAGTTGTTAACCCGCCCCTTCGTTACATCACGAGACCACGCTTACGCTGTCATCACAACAGAGCCATCGAGACTGTATTGGCTCATGCAGTTCCTCTACCATCACCGAATAGTCAGATAGTTTGCGAGCTGTTTTGAGAAAATAGGCCACCGAAACTCGAGTTTTATGTGGTAATAGGTGCCAATCAACAGGTAAAAGCACCACTGACCCTGAATCTGCCCGGCCTCAGACTAGGTGAACAGAATTTGTGCAATCAATTTGTAAAATGTGAATGTATGTCCTTTGATTTTTTAAGACGTTGAGTTAGCCTTTGTTGCTTTTCATACTAGCACGACTTTGTCTTAGGCAGTATAAAGAATAACAGCACTCAATGTAAGGCTCCCCCGATCAGACCATAGATATGAAAAACATCAGAGATGTATAGTAGACTAGTTATTTTTCTGTTACATGTGACCTGATAGAAATATTTTAAATCCTTGTCTCTCCTGAGTGCTTTTAATGTGTGGCCTGGTTTGCCATAGCTGATTTCATGTAATTTATAAAAAGATACTCCAAAAATTATTCCTGAAGTTAAAAAAGTGATTTCTTAAGAAAGTTTGCCCTGCATAAGCTTACTGCACTGCATTATATGTGACAGGTTTCTGCACCTTAACCAAATGAGAAGGCTACCTTAGCTACCCCATTCCTGCAAAACCTTGTCATGGCTCAATGGCTATGTTTATTAATGGTTTTTTTTTAAATGCAGTATTTACCCTTGTGTGTTGAAAGCCTTTTGGATTGACCAGAGGTAAATGTAATACAGCCAGCTGATGCTTGCTGGTGGCTTTATGTAAAGGAGAAGTAGCAGAAGGTTTCTTTACAAATACAAGCATTTGAAAGGAAATACGTTTACTGTAAGACTAGATAAGCACACTTTTGTATTTTTCACACCCTCAAGAGTTATACAGGACTTGTATTCCAATACTCATAACTCTTGTTTCATTTATTATCCCTCCTATATAATTTAGCATGGTGTTCCGTTTTATATGGCATTGTCCAGTGGTCTAAATGCACACATCAAAACCACAATCTCACATTTGTACAGATTTTGTTTTATTTTCCTGCAATTTTCCATGATCTCCACTGGGCGGAGCAAGTGCACTAGTTGTTCTTTGGGTAGAAGTCGTTGCACATCACTGTGAGGCAGGCGACCATTGTGGCAAATTCTTTGAAATCAACAGTGTTGTCTTTGTTGGAGTCCAAGTCCTGGATGATTATGTCCACTGCTGTTTTATCATTTGCTTTCTGTGAGAGAGGGGCATGTGCAGATCGAAAGAGGCAGGTAAACAAGTGATCTGTTGATTATCTATCAAAACAGACAGACACACACACTTGAGCTCTTGACTGTCACTTAGATAGGCAATACACCCATCTATCAGTCAATTAGCCACAGATAACACACATAACCAATAAATGCTTATTTTCACGGCAGCATTACATTCTGTTGATAATGAACCCTTCAATTTAAACCATAAACATGATGAGACCACGTGTTTTTCTGCCTAATGCAGAGTATGATGTTTATAAAGGCAACTATAAATATTTCAACCTGTAATCTTTTTTTATTTTGAAGACACTGTGAAGAACATTCAATACAAAAAGGTTTATTTGAATCCTCAATGTGCAGTTACTGATGTAATATATCAGTGTCAGTGGCTGTATATGTTTTTCCTGGAGTTTTCCATGCAGCAGGATAGAAATAAACCCTGTTTTTTTTTACCTTGATCCCTCGAGTCCCCTCTATGGTTAATAACATAGATACTGTTATGGTAACAACCCAGCGCTTTAGGGGATTTTTCCCCCACAGGCCAGTTAATAAAATAAAATAAAAGTCCTGGGTAATTCTTCATTTTATTAGTGTCTCGTGCACAATTACATCTGGTTTTACAATAATTTTTCATATGCTGCATCTCCCCAAGAGTGCCTAGTGGGACACCCAAGATACCTTGGCTCTTGGGTGTGTCACCATGTGAAAACAAGAGGCGCCAAGGGTATTCTTACTATCTGAGGTATGGAGCACAAAAGAGCCCAATGAGATTGATGCATGATGTATGTATGGAAGTATTATTATTTTTAGGAAGAATGTGTAAAAACAAGTTTTTTACTTCAGTATAATTTTTTTTTAAACTTGTTTGTAAGATTAATTGTACTATAAGAGTGTTAGCTGTAGATTACTGTTGCCCCTGAACCAAGCTATCCATCACGGTAAATAATAGATCTTTCTGGGCTTTTTAGTCTAAAAATATATTTGAAACAGTCAATTTGTGAAATAAATTAAAAACAAAAATATTATAATGGCATCACATTTATATGGACATGTTAAATCAAACACAAAATGTATTTAACTTTTGAATCCACAAAAATGTATTTAGACTTAGAACTAAATCACTATCTTTGAACACAAAATATTGATGTACACTTACCAAGAAGCACTTTGAAGCAGTGATGGAGAAAAGGCAAACTTTAGTGTTAAAGAAAGGGAAAGTTAGACAACGGAAAGAGGAAATAGATGTGTTTTATATGCTACCACACCCTCTATCCCGCCCCCTATCTCATTCCTCCCCCCCCCCCCCCCCCCCCCCCCACACACACACACACACACACCCTCTCCTCTTCATCCAATGGGTTTTAAGAGCTATTGAGCATATATCCTTCTGGCTACCATAAATAACAATTGATACTTAGATTTTTTTTTATTTTCTTGTCAACTATTGTTTAGGTTTATTGCTCCTCCCAAGGTCCCATTGATCGTTTTTTTCTATTTTGTTAATTATCTTATCTTTAATTACCCCCCCCCCCCCCCCCACACACACACACACACTCACTCACACAAACAAACACACACAGTCTATATGGGAAGTGTCTCGTGTTCTCCCTCTGTTGCTTTGAGCTGTAGGGGCAGCAAATTCATCTTGTGATTCTGAAAGAGACAGTGCATGCTTTATTCTGCTCGCCTAATTGTCCTTTTTATGTATATTTGTGCATTTATAGCAAATCAATAGCCCCTGCAGGTATTTGACCCCTTTGGTCCTGCAGAATCTTCACTTCAGAGATCTCATTGGTATCCCTTGGTCTCGTTGTACCCCTGTACAAACTTACCCTGTTCACCAATGGCTTAGTTCATTCGTGTTACTCTTCAGAATTTATGAAACTACTGAATTGTGGATTTCGGATCAGAATAGTTTCTGCAGTGTCACAGTAGCATGTGAGTAAGGCAGCGGCCACACAAGTCTTGTTTGGTATTATTATTTCCATCTCTGGAGCGATCCTTTCCTTAGTTCCAGTTATTTTTATTAATACAACATTTTTGGGGAGATTTACAGTAGGAATTTGGTGAAATGGTTATGTGGCTTGGAGTAAAATGTATAGTTTGTTTATACAGTCTAGGTGTACAACTTTTTACCACACCAGTTTGCAAATAAACTAAAAACTTTATCTCTGATTCAGAGTTATGAAATGAACTACATGTTTCACGTTTAAAAGCTTTCTTTCCCCTTCATAGCCGAGCCACTTACACATATTTGTAATTTAACACTTACTTCTGGTTTGATCCCTAAAATATGGAAATCAGCTCTGGTTACTCCTTTGCATAAAGGGGGGAATGCAAGTGACTTAAATAATTATAGACCAATCTCCAAACTCCCATGTTAGAACATCTTGTGAAAAAAACTGCTTTGTACTTTCTTGTCCACCAATAACATTTTCAGTCCTTTTCAGTCTGGGTTCAGAGCTGGTCATAGTACTATTACAGCAGCCACTCTTGTACTAAACAATCTAGTTACTGCCCCTGATCATCAGAAACATTGTACAGTTATGTTTATTGATTTGTCCAAGGCTTTGATAAAGTTAATCACAGATTGCTTCTGGATAGATTAGCCTTGCTGGGATTCAATGATGCAGCTTTTAACTGGTTTCAGGACTACCTCTCTGAAATACAGTATGCAGATGCTGAAGGTCTGAAATCCAAGGCTGTAACAATAGAGAATGGTGTGCCACAAGGTTCAGTTTTAGGTCCTACATTGTTTACATTTTATATGAATGATATTTGTGCTTCTGTAGAAGACTGTAAAGTACATTTCCTTGCAGGTGATACCATTCTTTATTTGTGTGCACCGTCCACGGAGCAGGCAATGTCAAAGCATTTAATTGTGTACAGAAATCCCTTAGAGATCCGAGATGAATCCTTAATGAGTTAAAGACTAAATATATGCTTTTCTCAAGGGCCAAAAAGTGAGATTTTAAAGCTCCCTAAATGAAGCCCAAATTGAGCGTGTTGCAGTTTACAAATACTTGGAATTTTCTCAAGATGAAAAGTTGTCTTTAAGACTTGCGTGCTTGAACTCACAAACAAGGTGAAGAGCAGACCTGTATAGGATAAGATTGTGCTTTTCTCTTGAAAACAGAATGACAATTTAAAATCAACCCTCTTGTCAGTTATGGACTATAGTGATATTGTGTATATGCATGCAGCCTCAACTGTTTTAAAGTCTCTTGATGCAGTTTACCACAATGCTTTGCGCTTTGTAACTGGGGATAGATTCAGAACCCATCACTGTGCATTGTATAAGAAAGTAGGATGGTCTTCTCTTAGTGATAGGAGGGGAAAGCATGGTCTCTTTTTTGTTTACAAGGCATTGTTGGGCAAGTTGCCTTTTTACCTTACATCCCTTTTAAAGCACAAATCCAGTAATCATAGGACACGTTCACAGGACTTTCTCACCCATGAAAGCCCCAAAGTGGAAACAGAACTTGTAAAATTAGCTTTCAGTTTTGTTGCCTCGGATAAATAGAACAACGTTCAACAGGTTTTAAAAATAGAGCAGTTTGTTTCGGATGAACAATTCAAAATCGTATTGGAGGATATGGGAGTTGAAAAGTGTACTTGTTTTGGTTGAAACTTTGTATCAGAGTTGTAATGACTTGAGTCAATTGACTCAATTCGACTCGACTCGAGGAGGCTATTTTGAATCGTACTCGGCATGGTACTGACGCACTTCAACTCGGAAATTCCTTCAAAAGGACGTCGACTCGAATACAGAGTCTGTGCAGTAAATTACTCGAGTTTATTCTGAAATTCTCCATTTACCACGAACCAAGAACATGACGGCCATTGTACTAGTTCCGGGCTGATGAATGAGAGCCGGTTCCGTCAGTTGGTTCAACTTGCGAATCTTCTAAGAACCGTTTGATTGTCCACTGACTAAAGAGCCACATAATTACGTTGTGTTCGTCTCCACTTTCTCAGTTGGCTAGTACTCACCACTTTTCTCATAGCGCTAGCGTCAATTTCAAATCAAAACGCAATGGCGAACTGCAGTCTCTTTACAAGTCTGTTGAATGGCTTTTGCGAGCCTACATTTGGCATTCAAAAACACGACTGGTCCAACGTGTTTTGTGCTGCTCGTCATGATTGCTACAGTATGTACGTTCGAGAAGAAAGGTAATTACCTAACACGTTTGGATTCTTATAAACACTGAGCATAATACATAAACACTGAGCATAAGATATTCATGTAACGTTAGCCTTTGTTGTAAGCTAGCGTTAGCTCTCTAGGTTGATATAGAGCTAGTAGTATCGACTAATTTTATAAGACGGGAACATGGAAAGCTCACAAAAAAATACCGCCAATAATGCTAGTGACTCGAAGCGACTCGGGTCAGACAGCTGACTCGACTCGACTCGAACAACAACAGTGACTCCACGACTCGAACTTCCACGTGAAAGACTCGATTCGACTCGAGTGTCCGTTCCAAATGACTCGACTCAACTCGAGTTCCAATTTCTGGTGACTCCTTACAACTCTGCTTTGTGTATTTCAATATTTTAGCTGAAAATATTGTGCTGTGTTGTAAATATTTTAACAAGCTTTTATTATCTGCTTATTCTTTATTTTTATGTTTTTTATTTTATTCATGATTGTTTCGTTGTAATTTATTTATTCTGCCTTTAACAGGGTACTGCTGGAAAAGAGACCTAGTCTCAGTCGGTTAATATAAAAATGATAAAATAAATAATTAAAATAAAAAATTATTTGTGAAAGTGGCCTAAACACTAAACACAGATAATAGCATGTGTCATAGTGAAGCTGTGTGCCACTACACAGATACCACAACCTCATCAACGAGTCTTCTTGGAATTACGTCTAGGGTTTAGGTGGAAAATTTCTTATTAAGCGGAAAAAAAGTTATGGCAAATTTTCTAAAGTCATATCAAAGTTTAGTTATTTGAGGTTGGATGTCAACTCTCTTAGTAAAGAATTCCAAGAGCTACAGTGTAGTTCCCAAAATTATTACTTTATCAGTTATTATTGAGTGTAAACAGCTCTCTAATATGAATACTTATCTTGAGAGTATGAGAGCAGTGTTACTTGGATTCATTAGTTCCTTTACGTTCGCACAAAGAGTATTCACAGTGAAATAGTCATGGTTTTCATATCAGCTAAATCTCTGTAGTTGCAACTTACCTCATCTTCTTTGGAAACTACTTTTTGGCGATTTGTTTCAAATAATCCACCATGTCTTTTGGAGAATTGTTAATATTTAGTTTGTTTTGTGGGACTCACCAATGTTTCCTTAGTTTACCTGTGTAATACAGTAACATAAGATGACAAGTATACTGGGTCTTGTGTAATTCCAAAAGTCCTTTAATGGCCAAGACAATTAGAGCTTTTTAGAAGAAGTTTGAGTATGAGGCAGGTGATTTAACCTTACTCTGGAATTTCAATGTCAGGATCAATCATTTTAAATAGAGAAAGGCTTTGCTTGTGTTGTTATGGACAACAATAAACCAAACAATAGACCAGAAAGATGTGTCTTTGTCGAGTCCAGCCCTACATTCTTTTTAAGTCCTATAGAAAGATCTGAAAACAACAGCTGGTAGTTCACACCCTTCAAATTTATAACAACTGGAGCAGTTTGCACAATATCGGTTCAAACTGCCAGTAAAGGATCCTTTTTCCATGGCAACTCAAAATGAATAAACTACACAGGCGCTACTATACTTGGTCATAACTGTATTTCCTTTTTAAACTGATCATCACTGTGTCCATAGCAAGAACATTTTCTAGTTCTGTGGTTGAAGTGACTCACACACTCCTGTGCATGGTTGGTGACCAGGAGGTCTAATCTACAGATATACACATTCACAAGTAAATTCAATTCAATACAGTCAATTATTTTCGCATGGCATGATTGCAAAGACATTCGATGGTTTTAAAAGCAAAAAAAATCTGCCTATCCCACTTCGGAATAAGACACAAAGCAGGAAAGTCAGCCTTTGTGTCACGCGGGTAACCGGAACAGAGTGGTAAACAAAAGGTACGGATACGCAGGAATAGGGGAACAAATACTTTACTGGGAAAATCACAAACTGACACAAACAAATGCAATAATCCAGTGACATGAAACAAGACAAGGAGACAATATATACAGAGGACCAACAGGTGCAGGCAATGACAAACAATCACCCAGGTGCCAACAATAATCATAAGGTGGATGAGTCCTGGTTGCCATTTAGTGGCGAAAGTCAGGTATGCTGCCAGGCGTGACACTTTGGACTGTGGTAGTAACTATTTACCTAACAGCAATTGTTAAAACAATTACAACTGTGGTTGTGGAAAAAAAGTACCAGTCGGACAAGAATTGTACAGATTCAAAATCTTACCGTTCAGGTTTAGGGAGACAGCATTGAAGTTCTTGAGACATATCAAGGATCCTCAAAGCAAACAGGATACACTTGTGCTAAATTTTGATTAATTAGATATTACAGTTATTAGAATTTTGATACACCTAAATAAAATTCAATAAAACATGTAATTTCACTTTATCATTATTATATATTGGGTGTAGATGAATTGCTTAAATCGAGTGGATGTGTGCCTTGTTAATGGTAACTGAAAATGTTATTTAAAGGCAATTAAGAGGGGAATGGATCCACTTAATTTAACATGGGTTGAAGCAGGCACATATATATAAACAACACTAATACATTCAACTAAAGTAAAGTTATAAGTAGATGGCACTGAAGGACTTTCCCCTACTGGAACTTTTGCTGTGAGCCACATGGGTGTGGCCCTCATGTGAACAATGTGTGCAATCCCTGTCCTCCACACACCCACACCACGGTAACCTTAGCAACACTAGCTAGCTTTCTCATAACATCTGCAGGTTGCTGACTGCCCTGCCCACGTAGAAAGGATCCAAGGGAGCTAGAGCGAGAGAAGGGTGAGATCAGGGAACAAGAAAGGGAGGAACACACACACACAAAACACACGCACACACACACACACACACACACACACACACACACTGTCTCTGCTGTTCGACATCCACCAGACCATGAGAACAATGAGGAGGGCCTTGTGGAAAGTTTTCTATAGTTCCAGCCTATCCTGTGACTTAGTCCACATCTAATCACATGACCTGGCCTAGCAGTCAACCTATTAGCCTACTAACCTCAACAGCATGGCAGGCAAGTAAAAAATACTTTTATTTTTTATTTTTACAATTCACTTATTTTCTTAAGTCTAGCCATTATAAAAGTCAATATAAGTTGCACTAAGAAGGCCCAGTAGGGCGTGTTAACCCATAACATTCTCTGGATTCCTCACGGTGGTGATAAGCGAGTGCTTATCAGTTTGAAAGGCAGTTTCACCCAGCCCAGCTAGAGCCAATCAGGTGGGCGCTATTACATCATCAGAGATCACGGTTCTGGGTGAGGGAACAGACAGATCTCTAATGAAGAACAACGCGGTTCCTATCGCACAGTCATAAAAAGGGCTGAACACTACATCCTCCCTCTGTGACTCATACACCCGAGCAATGCAAGTACAAAGGCACAAAAATGTACAAATCTGTAGTATTACAACAGGTAATGTCAGTGCACAAAACACACACACACACACACACACACACACACACACACACACACACACACACAACCACATACATAAACGCATAAAATACAAAAATAACCACCCCCGCAACTTATTTTCAGATTAGGTGCTTGTTTAGTTTATTCATTCAACAGTACAAAAATGTGAAGATTTCCCCTCTACTCAATCTTCTATCCTTATTTACTTCTTGCCCACTTTCTTTAAGTGCATCTGATAGCATTGCTCACAGGCAATAGAAAGTCCAACAACCAGAGATACAAACTCCTCAAAGCTGACCTGGCCGTCCCCATTGGCGTCCAGATCCTTCATGATCTTGTCCACTGCGGCTGGGTCCTTCTGTGACTGGAGAGGCAATGACAAATGCATGTTTACAAATAGAAAACAGGTACTCTGAGGCTGACTATGCAGGCCTACACATTCATAGTAGATTTTCAACATGCCCTCAACCTGAAAGGGGAGTGTGATGACATGCTTTGTATTAAAGTCAGGCCACAGCAAGACCTTTCTATTAATAGACTCAATGGAAAAGCTGAAAGAGGCCTTGCTAACTCTCACTTTGAGAAAGCCAGAGAGCTCATTGTCCATCAGGTCTCGGAGCTCGCGTCTGCTCAGCGTGTTGGTAGAGCCGTCCTTTGATGCGTAACGGTGGAACACCGTGATGAGGGACTCCATGGCGCGTTCCAGCTCGGAAGGCATAGCTGCTGCTGGGAAAGATAGAATGCCAGAGTGAGAGAGGGAATGGGAGAAAGATATTTAGAGATAGAGACATAGAGAGAGAGTAAACACATAAATAATCAGTAATCATTTTGAGTTTTTTTTGGGTGACAGTTTGATCAGGAGGTTAAATCCTGCAACATTGAAGAAAGAGTTCTGCTACTCTGAGTTTTGCTGCTCATGACCCTTGGGACTGCAGAGCCTTCAAGTGATCAATTGTTTGTCTTTAATTGGACTTCCTGAGAACTAAAACCTTTGTTATTTTGACACACACCCACTTAGAAGGAAGATGCTTCTTGTCTGAGCCTGTAAGAAAATAGGGTATTGACTGAATGTGAAGAAAATGTGACATGGACAGAGAGAAAACGACAAGAGTAGTTGCAGCACCATACTCAAGTTTGTGCATGACCACAGGCAGCTCCTATTCATTGAGAGCCCCACCCTTTATGACTTTGCTTAGTTGAAGTTCCTCTCTGTTAATCTCAAACTTATATCAAGAGCGTAAACAGACAAAAAAAATTGTGATATGTATGATTTATTAGAAGAATAGTCCTGAGGTTTCCCACAAAATAAACTAAAGAAAGTTATGTACTTGTAATGTGACTTCAAATAATCATAGAAAATATAACTGTTATTCATTTGAAATGCACTAATTGTAAACAAGCATTAACAGCGCACTAATTTTCAAACTGCTATGTACTTGCATATCATCATCATGCCTATCAAAGATAATCCGAAAAAAAAATGTAATTTATGTAACATGCAGGGTTATAAGTACATGTATTTATACTAGTTATTAAGTAGGTCTAATCTACAGATATACACATTCACAGGTAAATTCAATTGAATACAGTCAATTATTTTCGCATGGCATGATTGCAAAGACATTCGATGGTTTTAAAAGCAAAAAAAAACTGCCTATCCCACTTCGGAATAAGACACAAAGCAGGAAAGTCACCCTTTGGACTGTGGTAGTAACTATTTACTGTTACTGATACTGTGGTTGTGTAAAAAAAGTACCAGTCGGACAAAAATTGTACAGATTCAAAATCTTACCGTTCAGGTTTAGGGAGACAGCGTTAGAGGAATAGGTAAAAATGAGAAGAAGTTGAGGAATGATGAGTCCAGACTTTATAGGCAGGCAACGCCCTTTTTGCACCTAGAAATTATCTACGCTATTCGAGCAACGGTTGGTTTGCGATTGTCTACGTGACAGCGCTCTGAGAAGACACCACATAATCGAATGGACTTTATTCGGACATATGTTTAGATAACACTGTCAGTCTCCTCAGTAAATCAACGATCAATTAACTTAACTGACCAATTCGTTTGTAACAACATAATGTTAAAATAGTTTTGTTATCCAGCCTTAACCTCGTCCTTTTGGGATTGATAGAGCAAATGATTAAGGACAATCAATGTAGTAAAACAGTGGTAGTTGAGAATTTGCAATGGTATACCTGTATAGACATCCAGTTTCCAAAGTGTAACTGAAAGTTTCAATAGTTATTTCATTTATATTGTATTGCCATTCCATGCACATCAGTAATGTTTTCATGAGCCAGTGTTGAGTAGGACTAGGTGTAATTGTGAATCTCAAGCATTTGGGTCGTCTTCTGGACATGTTGAAGTACTACTTGGAACGGTACGAGAGGTTTAATTGAAGAATGGTTGTCGAGGAGGTCACATTAGTATTTTAATTGAAAATTAGACCTTTTTTTTGCGATGAAAGTATCTGGAAACTGCTAAACACAAATGTGTGCGCGTGCGCACGGTCTCTCTCTCGCTCTCTCGCTCTCTCTCTCTCTCTCTCTCTCTCTCTCTCTCTCTCTCTCTCTCTCACACACACACACACACACGCACACACGCACACACGCACACACGCATGCACGCACACATCCTAAACACAATTATCCCCCTTTGAGCTACCCGGGGACAGTATAATATAGCATACTGATTACTGACGCTATATATCTTCCAATCAGTCATTGCAGCACAGTATGAGAGGCCATAGGCCATGCTTTGCCAGTGTGGTAAGAAGAGTCATTGCTTCTGCAGCTATATTTTTCTTTAAAATAAACAGATACACAGATTGCCAAGACAATATAGCTCCAGGTATGGCGTTGATTTTTCTGTTATTCTGTAATAGGGAGAGAGGGCTTTAGTTTTTTTTTTGCGCTTTGGGGTCCACGCTTTAAGGAGGGGGTCTCGTCACGGCCTGGCCTTTTGGACCTAATTAGTTTAGTGTGTTTACCTGCCCCTATTACCTCATTTCCCAGGTTTTTGGGTTGTCCTGGTTTTGTATTTAAGCCCTGCTTTGGTTTAGTTCTTTGTGTCTTTATTGTGCTTATGTTGCATACTGTTTGTTTCTCTGTGTTCCTGGTTTTCGAGAATAAATTCCCTTTTGCTCCTGCAACCTGCGTTTGTGTCTGTCTTCTTTGCTAGCCTGTGACATAATGAAAACACTATCACTGGACCCAGCAGGTAAAACCCCTACACCTCCTCTCTTCATCTTTCAGGAGTATCTGGGGGGTTACAACGGGGACCCTGAGGACTGCCAGAGGTTTGTACAGCAGCGCTTCCGGGTGTTCCACCACCGTCCGGCCTCCTACAGGATGGAAGGCTTTAAGATCCTCTACATCCTGAGGCGGCAAAGCGGTACGGTACTGGACTGTGGACTATACAACTGTGGTTCTCAGACACCAGCATGCGCTAACGTCTTGCGGTTCCTGCAGGCGCTGATGAGTCGTTTTGACCCTTCGGCCTCCCCTAAGGCCCCAGGGACAATTCCCCACCCAAAGCTAAATGCGTGTCATTGGTTTTAACGGTTATGGCTTAATTACTGCATCGTGCATCCATATTACTATCTATTTTACTGTTATCCATACAGCAGAAGGATTTTATTTAATTTAATGCCGTAAATGCATGTCTAACTAATCACCTACATACAACAAGAAACCTTGATGCAACTTAATGCAAATTCTCTCTCTCTCTCTTTCTGTCTCCCTCTCTCTCTCTCTCTCTCTGTCTCTCTCTCTCTCTTTCTGTCTCTGTCTCTCTCTCTCTCTCTTTCTGTCTCTCTCTCTCTATATATATATATATAGACAGCTATAGCTGTTCTCTTTAGCCTTGTTGCATTTCTGCGATATGTTGTTTGTAGCGCGTAATAGTCATCATCACATTCGTTGTCTTATTTTTCCTTTTAGCACCAAATGTGAGATAACAAGCTAGTCTAAAGTTTAGTTGTTAGATCGGTCGAGTTGGTTTTTCAATTATTATAGTCACTCTAAGATTCACAAAGGGATGACATGACACGTGGATTTCTATAAAGTAAGCAACTGTGCGTCATGTTCAGAAATGCATGCTAAAATGGATAGGAAAATGTAACGTTACACATAAACAGCTCCAAAGTATTTCTGTCATCGATCTATATACGTTGGCATGATAAATGTATGTGGACCACAGACGGCCGTGATGGTCTCGTGCACGGACGGTTTTGAAGCCTCGAGTTTGGCATTTTGAAAATCGTCATGTTGGTTTCATAGGCCATCGCCATCTTTTTTTTTAAACCAGAAGTGACGACATTGACTTAATAGTGGGGCTGGGGAGTAGCTGGAGGGTGGGGCTGGGGAGTAGCTGGGAGGAGCGAGGGGAGGAGCCCGTTGCTACGTTTCTATCCCGATTGAGTATCACAAGTTAGCCACGCCCTAAAGCATACCCTGCTTTATTGTTTATTTTACTCTAAATGGGACCATCATTTACAAAATGAGCATCATGCTGTATTGAAATAGACTTGAAACTGGCGATTGAGACCATAAACTCGTAAGGAAAATGATTACTGATGTGATAAAGTAAGTGAGAAGTAGGCTCATTTTCTCATAGGCCTCCATACAATCTAGTTGTTTCTGAAACAAGAGAGAGTCGCCCCCTGCTGGTTATTAGAAATAATGCAGGTTTAAGGCACTTCCGCAAAGGCTTCATTTTTCAGAACCGGAACTACACCCTCGGTTTCATATAGTTCGAGGTTCCAGGTTCGATAGTTCCAGGCTGCGGTGGCCCAAAGTCAATAAATGGGGAAATAGCACCCCCTGTAGGACAAAGCCTTCTCTGGACCGTGACACCCTCAGCAGATTTGAACAAGCCTCACTTGGGGTACAGAAAGGGGAGAAAGGGCTGAGAAAGATAAGGTGAATATTTTGTGATGAATGTGTATCTGATATACATTTGTATGGCAGCTTTTTAACAAGCTGTCAAAGAGAGATAGGCATATACAGTACATGTAAATTCCGTGTTGACCAATTAAGGGATTAGACTGGCATTGCATAGACTTGCTTCTGTTTGCTTAGTATTGTTTAACGTGAAGATTCATTCAAATTGTCTTGTTTTCATTTGTATTATATTTTTTGTGTATTGAAAATATGGTGTACAGTAATTATTTGCACACCATCACTTCCAGGGAAACAGGGGAAATGTAACAGATTTAGATTTTCACTGCATCACTCAAAAATGTTCAATTGTTAACAGCATTTAAATGTTTCTAGGGACTACATGCAAGGAGCAATGTTAATTTTATGACGGGGAATCAAATGTTACATTTGCCCCCATGCCCGAGGGCAGTTGTAACAACATACAGGGACAAATGTAACAATATTAAAATGGATTTCAAATAAACTAAATGACAGTGAAATCAATTGCCACAGCTTTATTCAAGAAAAGCATTTAACTCCAAGTTGTCTGTTACCGCAGTTTCATTCATATTAAACAACCCTACATGGCCCTAGAAAATATATGATATTTTATTTCTGGGAATGGACCTTGGCATTGCACAAACAAACAACTAATTCATAAATATTTGTCTCATTAACTGTTATCTTTCATTGTAAAAGACAATGTGTTCATTCTAAGGTGGTGTGCCCCAATCCCACCGGCCATGATTTTAACAGGCATACCAATCTTTAGCTAATAGAACAGAAGTCCAAAATGAGAATAGTAAAAAATGACGGTCACCAAAGGGGAACATGGCAGAAGAAAAACATGAGGATGAAAAAACGTGCAGCATACCTTAATAACTGATTTGTGTTGATAATTCAGACAAACCCACCCGCTTGTCTTCACACAGGTAGAAGGGGAGTGTCAGGTTACATGTGCACGTGGCCTGTCATCTGTGTATCTCATTCTTGACCAGTGTAGGGTAGACTGGGGGCAATTGTAACAATGGGCAATTGTAACACTGCAGATTACACAATCAGGAAAGAGATAGACTCATGACATGCAGTCTGCTCATGACACTCCCCCTCTACATGCACAAGGACAAGCATCAAAGTTGCTCGCATCATGAACTATTTAAACAAATCTGTTTTTTTGGTATGAAAGTAACTTTTTACAATCACAATATTTTTCTTTTGCCATCATCCCTATTAGTGTTTTAGTATTTTATCTCAATTTGATCACTGTTCTGTTGGTTAAACATGGATGTGCTTGTCATGTGTGAGTGTTGTTGTTGCTAGCTAGCAGAACTGCTTAAATCATGGCTGGTGGGGTGGGGGGCAATTGTAACACCATGCTACAGTTGCCCCAAAAACTATTACAACTGACCCAATCCCATTACTTAATCATTGCATGTACTTTTCTAACAGAGGGAGATATGACATTTAAAAAGTTATCATTCACCATTGTTTTAACATTTCTACACTGGCTTAGCCTTACTATTGTGTCTATATCCTTAAAATATTTCCCTTTTGTAGGCCTATGTAGATAGAAAATAGCTGTTTTAAGTTGCTATTACATGTTTACTGAGAAGATATCTGAGAACGCGTTGTTTGATTACAGAATGCCTAGGTTCAGGGCCAGATAAACAGACTGCCCCAGTCCTTGATGGAGATAGCAGCAGAAGAAGTACGTAGGGGCCAAGGTAGTAGGTCTTTAAGAGGTTATTACATTTGACCCCAAACACTTTTACAATTGCCCCCTGACAAGGGGGCAAATGTAACACCGGACTCCTTGTCTTCAAATGAAAACTGCTCCACACATGTTGTTCCTAGACACCTCTAAATGCTGTTAACAGTTAGTAGACAGATGTACGTTGCACACATACAAAACTTACTTGTGCAGCTGAAGCGGTTTTTAAGTTACAGAGTAAAAAAGCAAAAACGGTTACAACTGCCCCCAGTCTACCCTACTTTACAATGTTACAATTGCCCCTTGTACAACTGCCCATGTCTCCCCAACAGGCCAATAGTGCAAATCTGACGTTTCTTTCACCAAAGGATTTATAGTGTAACCCTTACCTTAACCCAACTAAATACTGATATGGTATAAAAATAATAATAAAACATGTTTGCATTTTCCGTTTGCAGTGCACTGCACTCAGCTGTAAAAATGTGGCAAACAGTAGTACAGTAGGTCACTCACATGTAGGCACCCAAATATGCGTATTTAGTTTATACTATATTTACACAAACATACATTATGAATACGAATAGACTGACACAAAAAAATTCGAATTGACTCAATTTCTTTCTAAAAACTATATGTTCACTTCAATATGAACCGTAGCAGACAAAACAAATACAGTCAACTATAACAGATATAGACTTGTTACGTACTGTTTGCTTAAAAAAATAAGAAAAAAATAGATTAGGCTATACACCCTGTCTTTATTTTGGGCTTGGCCATAAAGAGCTATAGAACCTAGCCCCTCCCCGGTGCCAGAGACTGTGGCGTATTTGCAGTGCTCAAGTGCTTCATTTCTAAGAGAACAAATGATCGATAAGTGTTTACACACACACCTGGACTGGGTGTAGGCAATTGGTAAATCAGTGTGGCATTCTGAATGCCAGTGATTTTTAAAAGAAACACAAGTTTCTTTTAGTTTTTTGTTGTGTGTCTAAGGTGAATAATTGCAACCCATAGCCTATGTGTTTAGTGTTTCCTAAGAGTGGTATACATTTTAAAACTTACTGTAAAGCAGAGTATGTGCTTACAGTTTTTCTGACTTGGTCTAAAGATTAGGTACACGCGTTCATGGTTTCAATGACTGTGCCTCAATAATCAGTGTATTAAGCAATTCGAAAAAAACTGTAAAACATTTAGATCGCGCATGCTCTGAAAGACAGGGTTCAGTCCCTTGAAAATCCAGAATTGTGTGAAAAAAATCAATGCGCGACTTGAAGGCCGAAGGGTGGGGGCGGGATTTGCAGGCAGCGCTAAAGGAATCTCGCTAAATTCAGTCCGGTGAATATAATGGTTTAATATTCGGTCATGCATTTGTAGGATATTCGTATCTGGTCTAGGTAGGCTAGGTCAATTCATTCCTTTTTGATGAATTGGGCTGCTTTGATTCTTGTGCGTGAAAGCGCGTGCAGTCAATCCAAATATAGGCTGCACACTTATTTTACTATTTTACTATTAGCAACATAGTAATTTTGACCAAATGGCTGGTATCAACGTTATTACAACCGGGGGTCTTGCGTAAGCAGGCCTAGCCTAGGTTCTTTTTTAAATAAGCCGTCTCGAGGACGCTCACGTCAACGATGGACGCTCTGGTTCGTATCAGTGTGAGTAGCCTACATGAATGTTCGTCTTATAGGTGTCTGTGTCTTTATTCAGATCTAGATTTTCGTATTCTGAAGCGTCTCTCTCACAAAAGATCCAAGGCTTGGCAAACAGTTCTAAATACACTGCATGCCATATTCCAACTGTCGATTCGTTCCAATTATTTTCCTGCACTAGATACCATTTCTCATTACGTGTGATTGTAATTCGGTCAATATTAGCACGTGTTCATGGGTAATTCATGTGTCGGCTAGGGTCCTACACCTTTCTCTTATCTGCTATAGTTGCTTTTTGGGGGCGTATTCAGATTTGACTCACCCTCGCAACATTTAAATAATCTGGATAAAAAAAATCGTCCAATTCATTGATGAATTGAGGCATTACCTCTAAGAGCTCAGAGGCTTGAAATGATGCTCGTTACCATGGATACGGGATGCAGACGTAAAGGCCTCGCGCAGCAAGAGGGGTAAAATCGGTACCCCCTGGACTACCCAGACCACGTGTCGGTATATAGGGTACTAACCCAGTTTGCGGAAAGGAGAATAACAGGGTAGTGCGGCAGCCTTTTCAGAGGGGCTAAGAGCTGAAGCTATTGTAGAGCTGCACCACCGATATAATGATTGTACGTGTTTGTCCTCTGAAAACGATAACCTTTAACAGCAAATAAACAACCGTAAACCTGTCAGTAGCTTGCGCCAACTTAAAATACAATGAGCAATGGGAACTATGAAAATGTGCAAGCATTATAAATTCTGCGTCTCCCTTTATTTACGGAGCTGCGTGGAATAGAAATGTAGACAACTCATAGACTACATCACGTTCCTTCAGTGCCCCTCCCAGCAAAGAGGAAATCGCAGCGTTTTTAGAGATGCACGTCCCATCATGTCGCCTAAATTCCAGGTGAAGGTAAGGATGCCCTAAGCTTCCGCAACGCGTTCTCGTTCATGTATACCGGTCAGTTTACCGAGCTCATGGTCTTAGCCGGAACAGAGGCTAGCTTGCAGCTTGCAGTTTTGCGTGGTGGTGAATATCCTTATTAAAGGGAAACGTAGGTAGATCAGAGTTGACATTGGGGAATGGCAGAGCTTGCCTTGGGTTTTCGATGCAGAAGTGCAGGTACAGATCTCACTGATGTCATACTGCAACATGTCCTTGCTTATTGTAGAGGCCTTGGCTATGGCTATGACTATATTGTCATAGAAAATCATCCTTTATTTAGTCACGTTGCTATTCCATTTTAAGCAGGGACAATGTGGGTTTGGATTTTATTATTAGATTGTCATTGAAGTTGAATTATATTCTGTTCTAATTCTTTCACAGGGATCTTTTCAATCAGTTGAATGAGTATATGTCACTCCTAAGTGGTTTTCTGTGTTACCCAGCTAATTAAATGTGTGAGTAAGTGAGTGAGTAAGCTTGTGTGGGATTTTGTGTGTGTGCGTGTCTGGCTGTGTACATAAATGTTATAAGTGTGTGTTTGTATTTATCTGTTCTGTTTTTGGGCATGTGTGCAGGTCTCTGAAACAGAAAGATAATCCTTACAGCTTCATAAAAACGCCATAACTGTTTCATTTTGGTGTGAATTTCCATGTAAAATCTCGCTATGCAAGGCTGCTTTGGATCGAGGTTGAGTCCTCCACTGTGTGCTAAAAGCTTATTACATTGCACCAGTTCCAATGGCAGGTCAATGAGTAAGCCCTCTGTCAAGGGCATCCGCTGTGTTGCATTGAACCATCACTCTGTGACTGTAATTTAATTTCCGATATAACCAATAATATTTCCAGAGAGAGACAGTGTTGTAAATGCGAGATCTAGTTGCAGGATTTTGCTAATCTTTAACTAACTATGGTCATGTGATCTCTCAGGTGGCAAGAGGATGGCTAAGCTAATGTTTGCTGTGAACAATGATTTTAAATAATTAACGGCCAATGGTCTTTTATCCATATTTAACCCATCTGGGAAAGCTATTTATATAGACTGCCCTGTCAACTCCCCAAGGCTTCACAAACACACCCATGTCCCAGACACAGACACACACACACGCACACACACTCCTTAATCCTCAGAAGAATTTCTGCCTTGTCTCTTCTGCTTATCGTCTTCCGTCTTCCCTTAATCTCCTTTTCAGTATTGACCAATGTTCATATTTCTTCAAGCCCGTGATTTAGGTATCACGTCGTCTTCTTTTCTGTAACAGGTATTGGCTAACATTGGATGTTTGCGTTGTTGAATGTATGTTATTTCAATTGTCTATTCCCTCACTGTCTCTCCTTCATGTGCCCATGGTAGCTAATTTCATTTATTCATAGAACATTGCCCCTCAAAATATGCTAACAATGATTGACTATATTACTCTGTAGCTACTGCCCTAATGATAACCTCATGGCCCCCACACAGTCCAACGTGAAGAGCATGGAGCGTGAGCTGCACTGCCCGGTGTGCAAGGAGATCGTCAAGCAGCCTGTGGTCTTGCCATGCCAGCACAGCGTCTGCCTCATGTGTGCCTCCGAGGTCCTGGTCCAAAATGGTTACCCTCCTCCGGAGCTCCCTCCGGAGCCCAACTCGCCAGCCTCCACCCCCAATACTCGTTCACCCCGCCAGGCCCGCAGGCCCATGCCCAAGGCTGAGCAGAGACCCATTGACCGGGTGCTGCGGGCAGGTCAGTGCTCGTCTGGTGAAAGCCTTGATCATGGCTATGATTGGGGTTGATTACATTTTTGTGTTAATTTAATTTGGAAAAGGGACCAGGCAAAGTAATATCTGTCACACGCAAAAAAAAATTACACAGACAATTATTCTGTCATTGCTTTACTTGTCCATAAAACCCATAGTGTCCTTTAATTCAATGTCAAGTCATAATCAATATGCCACTGACTGAAGATGTGCTGAGAATACATGCTCATCTCCCTCCGCCGTCCTTCTTTTTCTCTCTCTCTCCACCTTCATCAACCCCTCAACTCATCTATCTCAATGTCCAGGATACGGTACGTATCCAGGGCGACGACGCAAGGAGGGCCCGCCTACTCTGATGCTGTTTCCGTGTATCCCCTGCGGACGGGACGTGGAGCTGGGGGAGAAGGGCCTGGCCGAGTGCCTCCGCAACCTCACCTTGGAGCGCATCGTGGAGAGGTAGTACACACACATACAAAAACACACACTCTATTAGATCATTCTGACACACTAATGTTAGGTTACAACCGACACAAATACACACGAAACGCACAAAAAAATTAAAATGACATCTTTACTCAATTCTGTCATCCTCCTGATCCAACCAAAAACGTCCGCTGTATTATGACACTATAATTCTGCGGGGAGTGTGTTTCCCGTTCCAATTAGTAGCAGCCATCCTAGGGTGGAGAGGAGCCGCAGGTAACCAGGCACGTGTCCAAGTGCTGACCGCCATTAATCAGTGGGTAGAGGAGACTAGCACTGTAGTGGGAGAGGCAGCAGAGCCTACACTGCAACACAGCTGAGCAGCGCAGACACTGCACTTCCACTGCTGGGCCGCTGCAGTCCGTAACAGCTTTATCTATGGGCTTCAGCCTTGTGGGCAATTCAGCCTGTCGGTTACAGCCAGACAAATAGCTAGCTCTGGCTGTGGCTATTTTCCTTGATGTTTCAGTGCACTCTTTGTTTTTTTGACACTTGTCAAGTGTCACTTGACACTTGGCTTAGAGTTATTTCTTCTCTCTCTCTCTCCTACGATCTCTCTTTCTTGTCCCTTCTCCTATACTTTCTGCCTCTGTAAATCTTCCCCACTTCTCACCCTTTTCCTCTCTCTATAGTCTATAGTGTATGGATATATATTTATTCTATTTGGCGTCCCACCTTCTTTCCCTCCCCAAAGGTACAGACACACAGTGAGCCTGGGCAGCGTGGCCGTCATGTGTCAGTTCTGTAAGCCCCCTCAGTCCTTAGAGGCCACAAAGGGCTGTGCTGACTGCCGGGCCAGCTTCTGCAATGAGTGCTTCAAGCTCTACCATCCATGGGGCACGCCGCGCGCCCAGCACGAGCACGTCCAGCCCACACTCAACTTCAGACCCAAGGTAACGCCTGCTGGTACCGGAGAAAAGGACGAAATATTATGCACCATTGTTCTCCTTGTACTCTGCTTACACCTCTCCTCTCCTCTCCTCTCCTCTCCTCTCCTCTCCTCTCCTCTCCTCTCCTCTCCTCTCCTCTGCTCTGCTCTGCTCTGCTCTGCTCTCCTCTCCTCTCCTCTCCTCTCCAGGTACTGACGTGTCCAGAGCATGACCAGGAGAAGCTGCAGTTCTACTGTAAGTCGTGCCAGCGGCTGCTGTGCCCACTCTGCAAGCTGCGTCGCGCCCACGCCGGGCACAAGGTCATGCCAGTCACCCAGGCCTACCAGACTCTCAAGGTAGGAATCTGATGTTCAGACATTTGGTGGCAAATACCGCACATTGGTTAAACCTTGTTTGTGGACATTATGAGTTGTATTGTACATTACAGTTTTTCACAATTGCTAAAACATAAATTAACCTAAACCCATTTGTCAAATCATTCACCCTTTTGGCAAAACCTTAAACAAGTTTAGGTAGTTAGACACATTTTGCAAAACTCATCCACTCTTTTTGCTAAACTCTAAACACATTTCTCACTCTCCAAAACTCAATTCGCACTGTGATACACGTGCTGCAAAATGGTAAACACTGGCAGCAAAAGTTAAACACAACTTCAACACAGTTGTCATCGTTTTTCACACGACTCAAAATTGTTCAAACTTGTTTCTAATGATGTAGTCAAACCAATTGTACAGAATAAAAGCCAGTTCAGAGTGCACAGGTGGCACAGGTGCGTTGAATGTTGAAACAGCAATGGATAGAAACATTCTGAGAGGCAGAGAAGGAAGAGTACATGTAAGAGGTGGTGGACGAGGAGGAAGAGTACATGTAAGAGGTGGACGAGGAAGAGGACAAGGGCGAAGAAGAGAAGGAAGGAGAGCTGTCTCTGATGAGATTAGGGCTATACTTATTGAGGATGTCATCAATCACGGGTTAACTATGAGGGAGTCTGGACTGAGAGCCCAGCCCAACTTGAGTCGGTTTACAGTAAAGTGGCATCCATAGCTCGAACTTACCTATAGTAATGGCTAATTACGTTAGCATTACTGTAAAATACGTATTACTGTGTAGTATTAACTAACCATTTGTAGCTCTAAGGCCCCCATTTACTGCACTGCATTGTAGGAATGATGACATAGCCATACCATAGTATGACAATACAGTCAACTGTAAAAAAAAAAAAAAAAAGAAGAAAAAAGAAATCCTATACTGCACATATCATGTAGGACGAGGTTGCAGAAGAACAAGAGATGGCTGTTGTAAAAATGGTCAATATCATGAGGCTTAGGGCGCTCAGAGATAATATCCTAAATGAAGCAGCAGTGTTCAGCATGTGTTTATAGTTTCGGTACACATTTACACATGGTAAAGGATTGAGTTTTGGATGCTGTACAACACAGTAATGTTTTGGAGAAATAAATATTTCCTGTTTCACCATTGCATTGATATTCACTTTGTACAGTTCAACCCCTCTCAGTAGATTACTTTCACTCTAGCACATTGTATGGAAATGTAGATATAGGCCTATGAAAGACAGAAGAGCTTTAGATTTAGAACAACAGTGTGTACATGGTATAACAAAAAAATTTAATGTTATGAAAAAAGTGTTTGCCATTTGATGCAAACACTTGATTTAGATATGTGTTCATGGAATTTTGAAAGCAGTGTTTCCTTTTGCAGTAGATAAGAGGCATTTAGCATTTTGTGTGTGCAATTTGAGGATTTATGTGTAGAATTTAGAGAAAATTGGACCCAATTTCAGAAAATGTGTGAAAGGAGTTGTAAAAAACTATAACTGTACTACGTTCTGATTGCTAAATTCTGATTACTTTATTATACTTTTGTTTTTGCAAAATTAGTCTACTGGATGCTGTGTTGTCCATTTTATGATGTAGTGTCTTTGTATGATGTAGTGTTTTTTATATTTTGACTGAATGTGTGTATGATCCGAAATAATTGTTTGATTTTGCCAGAAGAGTCAGGGCTTATGTGAATGTAGTTTGAATATTTGGATTTGTGTTTAAAGTTTTTAGAAAATGGGGGAAGGTTTCAAGAAATGTGTTACAGCAATTGTGAAAAACTGTAAAACCTTGCTCAACTGAACCTCTCGTCCAGCCTTTTGAAATGTCCAAAGCTTTAAACCTCAGAACAGGACTTCAAAATATGAAATGGGCATGCAAGTAGAGCAAATGTGCCAAATTTAGAAAACATATGTATTGCTTTATAATCCTAACGGAACAAAAGTAGGGTGAGGGCTTTGGCCAGGAGGCCTGATGCTGATTCAAAAGTACAGTAAACCGACACAGGGCATAGCATTAGGATTAAGTCTAATATGGTGTTTGTGTGTCTGTTTCTGTCTGACTGGCCAACAGGATAAGATCACCAAGGAGATGAACTACATTCTGGCCAACCAGGAGACAGTGTTGTCCCAAATCACACAGCTGGAGAGCGCCATCACTCAGACGGAGGTGACTCATCTCATACACACGAACGCGTGCACACGCACACTCACACATGTCTTGCAGCATGGTAAACACCCTGGCAAAATACTGTTTACATCAGCATTGATGCTTTTACTGTAGGAAAGAATAGCCAGATCTAGCCATTGTACATTAGGAGATACAGTATATATATGGATACAGACAGGAGAGAGCTCACCTGTTTAGTGGTTACAGAATGAAACACACTAGAAGGGTTAGGGGTTTGATATCAGTAGGGGACCTATAGATGAACACTTAAGGATACATGACTTTTGATATTCATCTCCAATAAGGTAGTGAATGATTTACTGTACATTTTTGAATAAATATTTAACTGTCTCTATTCTGGCCCTCTCTTTATTTGTGTTGGTCTCCACAGCATGACTGCTGTCAATACTGTGGAGCTGATAGCCTTTCTTCTGAATTCTTTCACAGACTGGTCAATAGTCCATAACTATTTATTAATCTATCACAGAGATGTTCTGAACTGATTGGTGGCCTGCGACACAGTCCCTTACCTCCCTGTCTGGCCAGCCGTATCATGCCCCATCCGTTTCTACCTCTGTCTCTAGGCAGACTATGCGAACTAACCTGATCCGGACTGGTTTTCGCCTTGTACAGGTCAACAGCATGGCAGCGCGGGAGCAGCTAGCTACCAGCGTAAGAGACCTGACTGCATCCCTGGCCGAGCGCCACACCTCACTGGTCCAGGCCCTTGAGGGGGCACGGCAAAGGCGGGGCGAGGCATTGGCCGGCCAGGTGGCGGAGAGGCGGAGCCTGATGGAACATGCCGGCCTAATGGTTTTCTCTCATGAGCTGCTGAAGGAGATGGATCCTCCATGCTTTGTACAAGCGGCACGTCAGACACACAACAGGCACGGCAACAACAGGCTGCTGCTAGCTTTCTGTTTTCTTTGTGACGTTGTTTTATCCTCCTTTTGTCACCATCCCTTTTGTACTTGCTTTCTCATGCGTTCTTCCTATACTTTTATGACTACTCTTAGATAATGGGGCTTATGACCACAAGAAAGCACTGGCAAAGCTAGAAAATAAATTCCCCAATGGTCGGCATGTGGTATGTTTGGATGGGGTATCGTGGCTCTACTGAACTGTTTCTTTCACATGTATTTGGTCAGTTTGTACCCTTGATGGTAGTAGCTTGACAGCTACAAAGATTTCTAATTAATACGCAAGAGAAAAAGATTGTTATAATCAAAACCACTATAAGTGTCAGAGTGGCATGGCTCGTAATGGAGGTAAGATTACGAAATTAGTTTACTGCCAACTGCACTAACTCACCAACTGCCAACTTTCTTAAACTTCAACTTACCAAATGGAGTTCACTCAACTCATTTACGTCAACAACCTGCCACTCTCCCTTCCCACCTTTTTGACTCCCCCACTACATTCTCTCCCCCTATCCTGGGTTATACATCTCTCTTTCTGAATCTTGCCTCTTGTATCCTCAAAACACTCTCTCTTTCAACCCTTCTACACCGCTTCATTTGTCTCCCTTTCTCCTCCAGGATGAACAAATCCATCGAGGGGCTGCAGTGTTTCTCTCTGGCTGCCGACCCCTCCTTCAGACACTTCCAGTTGGATTCCTCCAAGGAGCTCAAGCTCCTTCAGGATCTGCACTTTATCAAGGGTGAGACAGGACTAAGGTGGAGGAAGGCAGTGGGGTGTGTGCAGTGGGAGCTGTGATCAAACATTCCAGGGAGGAGAGCAAGAGCGGAGAGGAAGGACAGAAACCAAAGCCAGGCTTTTCACACAAGGCTAGAAGGTTTCATTAAGTGTGCAGTGACTGTGGCTCAGCACTACCACACTGTAATAGCATATCCTCACTTTGGTGTTCAATTTATAGTCTGGCCAAATCTATTGAGCATTTGTCAATTGAAGATGATGTGTGCCACTTTAGTTTGTAACGTTCCCCCCGACCCGTGGTTGTTTCCATCAGCCCCCCTGGCCCCAGTGATCGACACCCAGCGCACCCTGGCCTACGACCAGCTTTTCCTGTGCTGGCGGCTACCTCAGGACTCCGCCCCCGCCTGGCACTTCTCTGTGGAGTACCGTCGCCGAGGGGTGGTTCCTGGGGGAGGGGCCAGGGGCGGGATGCGCGGCGGATTGGCTGCAGCTCGCTGGGGCTGGCAGCGGTTGGAGGAGGTGAGCGGGAGCAGCGCAGTGATTGACAGGCTGGAGATGGACAGCGTGTACGTGCTGAGGGTGAGGGGCTGCAACAAGGCCGGCTTTGGAGAGTATAGTGAGGAGGTGTACCTACACACACCGCCAGCGCCAGGTAATAACACACACACACACACACACACACACACACACACACACACTCACCAAACTACACTATTATTTTAACATGTATAAGCACAATCTTAATTTCTGTAATAAGTTAAATAATCCATTCTCTCTTTCTCCATCCCATCCCTCTCTCTTTCCATCCCATCATCCCATCCCTCTCTATCTATTGCTTATTGAACATTCCCATTCTTTCTTCCTTATATTTCGCCTTTTCCTTCTTTTATCTGAACCAAACAGCTCCATACTTTGCTCTCCTCTTTGTCTCCTGCTATTTACTATAGCAACACCTCCATCTGCATTCCTGCTTATGACCGTAAGAACATGCATCCATCTTCTATCCTCTAGTGCATTGCTGTTTTCCATGCATTCCACTACCCTCCTGTTCCTTCCCCCATCCACCTCCCATCCACAGATCTTTGAAAGGGTTGATGAGGTTTGCTGTTTGTTAAGACTGGAGGCTTAACAACTGAATGGATCAGATTACGATCCAGTGTAATTGGTTTCCAGTTGAACCCTGACTCGGTGCTAAATGTATTCCTTGTGTCTCTCGGGGTATATCGTGGCCCTCCCCCCCCCCCCCCCCCCCCCCCCCCCTCCGTCAAGGTGTCCCTGTGTAATGAGTGCTGTTCCCTTAGTGAAACTTCTTTAAGCTACCCTGTACAGTGCAGTCCTGGCTGGTCAGCTGGCGCTGTGAAAACTGATCATAGCTACTGTACCTTCCTGCTGTTCTGCCCTACCGGTGCCTAGGTTCTTCTTCTCTCCGCAGGGGGAAGTGCATGAGTACTCTCTGTCTCCCCTCCTCTATTCCACTTGTGTACCTCTCAGTTCTTTCCGATTGTGTATTCTTTTCTGCTTCTTACGAGTCTCCCTTGACTTCCGCCCCCTTTTTTCTCCCCCTGCACATTTCCCACTAAACTCCAAAATAAAACCCTGAACCCTCAACGCCTCTGCACATCCCCTCTCACTATTCCTTCCTTACTTCCTTTCCTTCCCTACCTTCTTTCCTTCCCTACCCCCTTTCCTTCCCTCCGCTCCCCAGTGTTGAACTTCTACCTGGACTCACGCTGGGGTCTCCATGCTGACCGGCTGGTGGTCAGCAAGGAGCAGCGTTGTGCTCGCAGCGTGCCCGGCTTATCCCTGCTGCAGGCCGCCGACCGCGCCCTCGCTTCCTGCCACCTGACCTCTGACCTCCTGGTGGGGGATGTGGCCATCACGCAGGGAAGGCACTACTGGGCATGCTCAGTGGAGCCGGGGTCGTACCTCGTCAAGGCAAGTCAATGAAAGGCTGTGAGTCGTACAGCTCTTTGTTCTTTGAGGATTTACTTGAAAAGAATACTTTAGGGCTGAGTTACTAAGTAACGGAAAGCGTTATCCTTTTGTTGTTTAGAGCTGGAGCAGGGCAGGACGTCTTATGACAGTGATTGGACCCTTAATGAATCCAGTTCTAATCCAGTTCTACCATGTTTTTTTCTGTTATGTTTATTTATACCGTGTAGAGACATCTCTCAGGAGAGATTAGGGAGCGATGATCCAATATTCTGGGAACTGCTTGTACACTTCTTTTCATTGTTTCTGTCTGACCAATAGGTGGGAGTGGGCCTGGAATCTAAGCTGCAGGAGTGGTTCCACCTCCCCCAGGACATGGCTAGCCCTCGGTGAGTAAAGAGGAGCCTGTGGCCTGCAGACAGCTCATACGTCATGTGAAGAGAGAGAATCATAGAGAATATAAAACACAGATAAAACATGAAAACAGATGTGATTTCAGGGCAATGTTAAGTTGTTCCACCTGCGTCTCTCTTTCCCCTGCAGCTACGACCCAGACAGCGGCCATGACAGTGAAGCAGAGGATGGCCTGGACTCCTCTCCTCCCTTCTCTTTCCTCACCATGGGCATGGGGAAGATCTACCTGCCCCAGCACACCAACCACCACCATCACGGTAGCCATGGCAATGGCACACGCGATCCCATCACCAACGGAAACGGCCCCTCTTCCCCCACTGGTCTCACCTACCCCCTGCCACCTCGGCTAGGTGTGTGCCTTGACTTCGAGAAGGGCCGCGTCACTTTCTACGATGCCCACTCGCTGCGCTCTCTGTGGGAGGGGCCTGTGGATTGCTCCGGCCCCGTCTGCCCGGCCTTCTGCTTTATTGGTGGAGGGGCACTGCAGTTGCAGGAGCTGGTTGCCAATCGGAGTGCAGATATGACCCCAGTCAGAAGGGTGACGATCCAAACCCGGGCAACCAATCAGAATCATAACTGATCGGAAGGCAGGGAATGCAATGGAACTATTTACTCGGCTAGGGCAAAAAGTTAGACACCTCAGCGATTTTGTTTTCTATTTCGTTTGTATAAGAAGAATAGTTTTTATTGCAACAATTATGCAAATGTAATTAGGTTTCTTACAATTTTTTTTATTTCGTTTAGCAAATAAATAGAAAAAGAAATACGTAATTGCTTTAGTAGTGGCTGGCAATCTAACCATAGCTATGTAGTTTTATCAATCTTGGATGCTTGCACTTTTAACAAGCTTTTGCAACAAAGCTAGATTGTATACAATATGTATCAATGGGCAGTAAAAGTCATGTGTAGATCACGCTCGACCAAATCCTCTGAAATCATTAAGTCATGTGTTTATTGGCTGCCCCACCTATGTTTGTGCTCTTCTACTAAAACCCTCATTCGGTATACTAACACTATTTTCCACCGTCGTTTAAATGGACTTAACAGTTCCTCATTTTTATCTGTTGATTACAAAGCCGACCAAAGCAACTGTACATGTGGTAGCTAGATGCTGACATTGGTAGATTAGAGTTAGAAGGACACAATGTGGCAATACTGTAATTAGGAGCTCCAGTGATAGGTCTACTACTGTTGTCTACCGGCATTCTGACCCATGCATAAGTTGCCGTTGTTTGTGTTGTATTTCATCTCTTACATACATTGGCGTATATGTGGGTGTGTGTAAGTGGGTGAATGGATGTAAATGTTGTTTAAATGCACAGAGCGGTGTGTGTGAGAGTTCACACGTCTACAATTGCTATGAAATTATGATATGGCTGATGGTAATGGTTGCTTCATTTTTGTATTGATTTATTTACCTTGGCTTGATTGTAAGTTAACAAGCAGTGCTTCTTATGAATGACTAGCAGTTTGGATTCCATGTAAACTTACCCTGCTGGCAGATTGTTTGCGAAACACAGTTGATTAATGGGAAGATGCTAAATAAAGGCACATTTCATTGAATTAGAATATATACTATTTGTTGTCTATAGCTGATTTAGTTGTGTTGTTGCAACTTGAAAGTTACTATTTGTGTGCTTGTTCTTGTTTGATAAGTCACTGTCTGATAAGTCACCACTTCTTTGTCACCAATAGGTGGCAGTAGGACATTGTGAAGGTCCCATAGAGATTACCAGATCATAAGCATAGATATAAAGCAAAACTAGCGAATCTTAATTCAAACTAAAACTATTTCCATGTTAAAATAACTCTACTATAGCCAAACCAACCCAAAGCTAATCCGCAGTTGTTAGTGTTTTAATGGGAGTTTTTGATAATTTATAAAAAAGTTAGATGTATTAGTGAGATTAAGGAAAATGTATAGAAACTCAAACTAGTTTGATCTCTATCAAATTAGACCCTCAGAAGCCTCAGAAGACATATTTTTTATGTTAACCCTGTTTTCAGGAAACAGACACATTTATAGTAAGTAGAATATACGAACAATGTTAGAACAATACGTCTGGCAAAATGAAAATATTTCTTTTTACGTTGATAGGGCTGAAACACAAGGATTGAGACCGTCTGGGCCACCTGGCTTTTTTCAGTTCACATGATAACCATTGATGTGTGCCCAGCCAATGAGCTACGCACACAGCAGCATTCTTGCCAATTGGTTGTTCTGTCTGAAAGGCTTGTGTCATAAACTCCCTCAAAAAATTTGGCTTTGGTGATTTCTTCTGTAAGGTTATTAAAACTTTGGATACTAATGGCAGTAGCTCAAACAAAATGAAACATGGCACGACCTCTAGATTTGATTTGAAATATGGCATTCGTCAGGGTTGTCTGATCTCATAATTTCTGTTTACTTTGTACTCAAATTTTCACAACCTATATTTTTTAACAGTGATGTACAAGGTATCTCAATAGCTGATAGGGAAATCATTATTAGTCAGCTTGCTGATGATACCACTCTCTTTCTGAGAGATGCAAGTCAGTAGTAGTTGTCCAGTACCTGTTGCCCTTGATGTAATTAGTACTTTTTCTTTACTTAAATATAAACAAATGTGAACTGTTTGCTATTAAAAACTGTGACGTGCGCACTATTTGCAATATTCCTATAAGGGAAGAAGTTACATATTCAGGGCTCTCTATCTCTAACGATCAAAAATGAAGATGTTATTTAAACTTTCCTTCTATTATTCAAAAACTCAAAAGAAATTCAATCAGTGGCTGCAAAGAGATTTGTCCTTGAAAGGTAGAGTCTTAATCACTGAGGCTGAAGGAATATCTAGGTTCACGTATGCAGCTTTTTCTTTACACATTGACAGTAAATCAGCACAACTGTTGACTTAGAATATATACTATTTGTTGTCTATAGCTGATTTAGTTGTGTTGTTGCAAACTGCTCTTTAACTTCATCTGGAAAAACTGTACACATCATCTAAAAAAAAGTGTTGTTATGAATAATATTGAATCTGGAGGGCTTAATTTTCGGGATTTTACCACCCTAAACAATAGCTTTAAAATGAACTGGGCTAAGCATTTTCTGAAAAATCATATTTCAATCTAGACCCATCATATTTTCTGTCGTTTTGGTGGCCTGAGCAAAGCTATAATGCAAACAGAATCCCTGCAAAATTATCTGTTTTCCATAAGCAGGTCCTTCTAGCTTGGTTCTTAATATACAAGTACGACTTCACACCACACAAGTATATTATTTGACTGGTGAGTCAATTGTTCAATGGGCAGGGGCCATTTCACCTACAGTGAATTCTTATGTACATACAATTTCTCAGTAGCCCTTGAGGAATTTGCTATAGTTTTGGATGTCATTGCCACAGGCACCTTAATGCTCTTCAGAAATGAGCCACGCCTGGCCCCAGATACTTTTTCCCCCCTGACCCAGCTGACTCCCCAGTCAATCTGTTTCTCACCACACCCCCGTAATAATAATAGAGCCATACGTGCTCAAATAGATCTAGTCTCTATTCCTTATGTTGGGGCATATTGGAATCAGTTTGAAAATTACAGTGCATATGTTGGAAGAACGTCTGGAAGCATCCTCAAAAATACCTAATCGTGAATAAGGTTAAGGAGGTGTCCATCAAAATTATTAATAAATGCTACCCCGCCAATCATTACATGCAGAAATTTAAATGAAACATAAACACAAACTGCTCTTTCTGTGACGAATATCCAGAAACAGTTTTACACCTATTTTGGCATCATTCTCTCGCCAAGAAATTCTGACAAGACCTTTCAAGATTTGACATTGATAATGTTTTTAAAGATTTTACATTAGTATGGGGAAATGTTGTGTTTGGTTTCTTCCAAAACCCAAGAAACGAAGACACATTTATTTTTATAATTAATTTGATATTGTTATTGGCAAAATGTTTTATTCATAAATGTAAATTTAGCAATACAAAAAAAATCTTATTTTGTTGTTTTCCTGAAAGATTTGGAACAATATGTAAAACTATTGTCTAATTCAAATAACAACTAGGTGTTTTTTTATGCTTTTGTCTAATGTGATTTACCCCTGGCTCTTATTTTTAGTACCATCACTCTGTACTGCTTTTAATAATAATAATAATAATAATAATAATAATAATAATAATAATACAAAAAAAGGCTTGTGTCATATAAATAGTGCCACCTGTGGTGGTTGTGTATTTGGTACTTGCAATACTATGAGGAAAGTATTTTAGCATAAGGCTTTTGGATGTTAATTAGCCATACATCTACTACTTTTCACATTTAACAAATCATTTGTCAAAATATCTGACCTTGACCAATTCCATACACATCAAGTTGCATTAAAGTATACGATAATGATGCCCTATTATAAGAGGTATAAGGATTCCCATCTGTTTTTGATTAATGCACCAGCATTTCTAATGCATATGCAATGTAAATAGCTACAGTTGGCTTTTTATGAGCTTAGATGTGAAAATCCACATGTGTGTTTAATTGGACCCATATCCAGGGGAAAAACAAAAAAGGTGGTTTGGGTTTTCCACAGCCACAAAGGGAAGATAAAATGTAGACAAATGTTCCAAAAAGAGTCCACAGTCCTGACGTAGTGTAGGCCAAAGTTCCTTTTTGAATGTCCCAGTACTGGCAGATATGAATATTCTCTGTTTCATAAGATGTATCTCTGCTCCTACTCTGTGTATTATAGAGGAAAAGGAATGAACTGTGCAGTGCTCCAGTACTCCCCCCTCCCACTTGTCTATCTGTCGCTCAGTCTTTCTCTCTCTCTCTCCCACTCACTCACTCTATCTTTCTCTCTCCCTTTCTCTCTTTCTCTGTGTTGTTTTATTTGATTCTATGTTATCCTCAATTTCTACACCTTAATGTTTTTCTCCCTGCCGCTATTCATCTATGCCTTTCTGTGCCTGTCTTCTGCTGTATCTTCCTCGGTACCCCTCTCCGGTTTGGGGGTTTAAATCTGGAACAGATTGGGTGTAGGCTGGCTAGAGATATGCAGCCACAACACCACATGTAGGGGTCCACGTAATCCCAACGCGGAGTATTAGGCACACAGCATGGGCCCTCTTTTAAATACCTAAGAGGAATAACCCACACTTAATCTCCACCATCATTATTTCATGTATGCTGCCTGGGGGAGGGAGAAAAGTCATTTGCAGCTCAGCTGATGAAGCCTTGTCAGGGGTCTGTGCACCAGACATACTGTACTATACCATCTGGATTGGCTGAACAGCGTTTGTCTGAACCTTCTAACCCGATCGTCTTTAGAGGACACGGTGGTGCTACTAAACCTCACACTGATAAGAGTGGGTTATATCCAACTCACTTCGTAGGCTGCACCGCACTGGACTGGCTGTTTAGCTCAAAGTCACAGCACGGAGATAGAACGTTACATTTCGAATACACCGTTAAATGTAGATAGACACAAACAAACGAGTCAGTTCGGGTTTCTGTGTATATGTTCTGTGTACATTGTGGGCCCACAGCAGAATGTGTTGAACTGTTATTAGACCAAAACCATGGTTTACAAAGTGTACAATATTAAAAACAATATGTCGTAGCCTGATTTCTATTATCCCCTAAAAAAGACACACCGCATACTGTTTGGCCTGAAGTGGGGTTTTATTGTTTGTAGAGGACCTGCATAAACCTGTTCCATCCTGCCAAAGAATATGACCATGCTTCTCCATGATGGGAGGGCTGCAGCTAGAATTAAGTAGGTAGGAGGATGTATAAAACTAATGTGTTGTTTCACCAGTCCCATGCATCAGAACCGCTGGATAAATGCTGCCTACATACTGCAACAGTGACACACTTCTTCCTTTTTGATCGGTGAAGCAAATAGAT
Organism: Aplochiton taeniatus; assembly: GCA_017639675.1. Lineage (NCBI taxonomy): Eukaryota > Metazoa > Chordata > Actinopteri > Galaxiiformes > Galaxiidae > Aplochiton > Aplochiton taeniatus. Next base: position 6,945,918 of record CM030182.1, on the reverse strand, counting down.
CCTCAGTCATCGACACACGTTGACACCTGTCATGTAAAAGAATTGTACAACTGTATACCTAATACGTTTTAGCATGTGTACAAGCCAATGCCATTGTCTTGTATAGTTATTATGAAATATACATTTCCTAGTCCTTTAACTTAGCCAGTAAAGGCTTGCAGATGTGGCTGGGGTCGAAACATTTAGTTGCTTTTTTTCTATACCTTTATCACATAATTAAGCTAAAGACAAAGAGGTGGGGGTGGGGAAATCAATCAGCTAAAATGTTGTCTTAAGAGGATTGGAGAAGCGGTGGCATGACAGGATCCATCTTGGCTCACCGTGATAAATTAGGGGTGACAGTAATACTAGACAGAGCCCATATGGCCAAACATACTGGGACCTGCTGGACCGCTACCATGGGGGACGGACAACTCTAATTCGCTGATTTACTCACAGTCTGTAATGACCTCCATCTACTGTCTTCTGTTGTCTATTGCCATTTTAAATAGTGGGGTGAGGCTTGAAGTCTGGCATGGACCCAAACCAAGAATGCACATATTCCATTCTAAACCCTAAAATATTAATCTCCTTTTTCAACCAATATCCAGATCCCATTAATATATTTCCGGGCAAAAAACCAACCAAGTGCACGAGGTGGAACCAGGTCCCCTCCCTTCCTGTGATGGATTTATCAAACGGCATTAACTAGCCTTTCAGCCTCGGGATGTGTGACTATAAAAGCCGGTGTTACTTCTGTTATTTTCCGTCAGGCCCTGCCTGTAATGCATAACGACTAGGATGTTATGGTTTCCACCAGCCAGCCATGGAACAGCATTTGGAGGGTGAGAGAGCGAATGATGATATAGTGCTAATCGTAATAGGCAATGTGGGATCCGCAGTGAAAACGGCATTTCCACCGAGCCTCACATCCTGTGTGTGAACGATCTCTAGACTACAGAGCCAGCGTATCATTTCAGAAAAGCTTTCCACCTTGGTCAAACACACTGAGTTCCAAAACCCCAGCAGCCCTCAAGCCGTTAAAATTCCAGGTCCCTGAAAAGCGAAAGGCGAGGCAAATCGGAGTGTCAACGAGGGGATTGGTAAACCACACATGTTTCCTGGACAGCTCTGTCAGGACCAGCTGTGCATACATCACAACCCAGTGTGTGCTTGTGTGTGTGTGTGTGTGTGTGTGTGTGTCTTACTCCACTTAAGGGACAAAACATTCTGACCTGGGACATTAAGGAGAAGAGGAGAGAAAGGAGGGCTGCGTGAAAAACAACAACCGTGATATGCATCCAGGGGGGGAGCAAGGTGCAGAGAGACACACAGGAATCAGAGGACACGAAGACCATAGATGAGAGACGCAAGAGAAGTTTGGGGAAAAAGCGAGAGACAGAAATATGTATCCAAGGGGGGTGGGGAAGAGAGGGACTGGAAAGCAGTTGACCTGCAATGGGACAGAAAAAAAACACTGCCTGTCTACCTTTACCTTTGCAAACACTTAACCCCTCCTTTCTCCGTCACGTCTGCCCCGTAGGTTCAGGGGTCAAAGTTCAGCAGGTGCCTGAGGGGGCAGCAGCCCGGGGGTCAGATTTCTAAAGGTCGGGACGTGCAGGCACAATGTGGCCAGTGTACAGGAGGAGGACATGGACAGGTCGAGACAGCCCAGCTGTCTGATCCAATAAGCTTCATTTGTGGTTCATGATGGACTACCTGGCCTGTCTGCGACAAAGGGAATCGGCTTGCACTGTATTGCCGACTGATCAGACGCACAAATACTATAACCTTTTACGGGTGACCTTTATCTTGTGCATAACTGTGGGTCAAGGACAGTGACAAATCAATGTGAACATCAAAGGCCATGCCGTGTTAGTATGGATTTAACCAAACCATGCAGTGCGTACATGCATACAAGGTTATTTTCCTCAGGGCATATGTTGACATTCATTTTTTTCAGTAACAGTTCCAGCAGAATATAATACGTTTTTTTGCCATAAATAGATTGCAGATTCTATATAGTACAGCAAAGCACAGTATACTCCAATGGTGGAATAACTGTAATTTCAATCGTGGCGTTGTTTGCAGACTATTAGTCGTCCCTAAATCTATCCTGGTTGTACACGACATGACATTCAAAATAACAAATAAATCGTATCAAATTAACGATCGGTAAAGATTAAGTGCCTGCATATAGCATATCTTTTTTACAGATAATTCATGTTAGAGTTCTGGGAATGTAATTGCCGATTTGCATGGCTGAATGTTTCAATCATATGATTGCTGAAAAGTCAACCTCATTAGGTCACTGAAAGAAGTCGATGTCTTCAACCTATCTTTACATACAGATCAATTTGTTGCAACTGGAGCAGGGGGATAATTATTAGACTGTGTCACTGATTGCCTACAGTGCCTCAGACTATAGACAGGGGTAGGCTCAAGCGTGAACATAATCACAAGACCAACCATTTCCATGGCTTCTGTTAATGTCCAACCCGAGCATTGTTAAGGAGAGAGAACTAGATGAAAAGGTTAAACCAAACATACAGGCATGAACGCATACTCAAACCCACACACACACACATACGTGTGGCGCATGCACACACACACACTCACACACACACACACACACACTCACACACACACACACACACACACACACACACACACACACACACACACACACACAAACACACACACAGAAACCTCCTCTTCAATACCCTCCAGAGCACCCGATCCTGTCTAGACTTGTTCATCACCAGGCTCGCTGGGGTGCACTGTACATCTGACCCACATTTCCCCGTCACAATCGATACCTTGCCTGGTCCCGTGCCTTAATCTGACGGTGAGGGAAATAGCACGATCCAATTAAAAAAGATAGCCGGGGGTACTCATAGCATGTGCCAATTAGTTCCCCCCGTCAGCGGTGATCATGCTGAAGGACACTGTGTTCGCGACAAGAGGGAGAGAATGAGCTTTATCCCCCTGTGACGCATAAAACCGATTTTTTGTTGCTCAAACACCCACCAAGCTCCTTGGTAGCTGTTCTCGCAGGGGGAAGCGTCCTAGGGGGGAATCGCACACCGTGAAGATAATCGGCAATGGCATCTATTAAGGTCAGCAAATAAAGCACCACTGGGACACACACAGGCTACATATTGACAAAATGCATGGGGACAGCGTGGCGAACTAGGCTTGAAAGATTCCTTTGTGTTTCACACCGACTCCTCTCCCCTCTCTCTGTGTTACCCCGTCACAGCTCGGCAGCTGAAGCAGGTGTGTGTGTTTCTAAGCAGGGCCACGGAGGGCTCTGGCGAGGGCCCGATCTCATCTGGTTTCTATAGGTCACACTTGACCGTTCCCTGACCCTGGCTTGTTGGGGTTAGTTCCACTGTAAGCTAATCTGGGGAAATCTGGAGACGGATCAGGTTTTAGCTGAATAGGCCATAGCTTTGAAGAGACTTCACAAGCACAAACTCCATCACAGACAAACGGATGGATGGCGTAACTGCAAGTGTGGCGTAACTGTCCCCAGTGTACTCACATCAGACATAATTGGACTAAAAGTCACCGTGTAGGTATATAACCCCCGCCCCCCCCACCACCACCACACCACAACTATCACACACGCACACACACAAACAAGTTCATGCCAATGTCACACACGTCACCCCTGACTGAGGGCTCCAGCTCAGGAAACAGAGGGTTCCTGTTTCTAAACCTCGGCACTGTTCTATTGTTACCCTGGATAGCTTTCTGACTCCACACACTCACAGCTCAAATATACATCTAGACGCTCAGTCTTTATGTTTTTCAGTCTTTTGCCCTGTCTTCTTTCCTGTCTGCCCCTCACTCCCTCTTTGTTCCAGCGTCTGCTGCAGGGGGTAGTAGGATTTCATACAACACCTTGGAATCTGAGCAGATGTCCTTCTCCTGATTGCTCCTCACAACACCAAGCTTGTGTTAGGACCTTTCCCTCGACTAATATTGACATGAATTGAGAGACAGCTCTCCATTGCAACACGTCCTGTTCAGTCTGTGGTTTATCTTCTCTACAAGCTGAATCACTCCTCCTTTTCTGGTACTCAATGATACAGTTACTTTTTTTCCATTTCACCCTCTCTTACCTCTCTCCCTTTCACACTCTTTTACCCGTTTGTGCCTTACAGACAAACAGACAAACAGACTTACTATATATTTTGGGTTGGGTGATTGACGAAATAACTGGACAAGCAGCATCTGGATTTAATCCGCTGCTAAGGTCATCAATTGTTTGAGCTGCACCTGCAAATCCACCTCACACACCCCGTTTAAGCCCTTTCTTAGCCTCTCGCCTAGCTGCTCTACTTTCCCCTTCCCTCTATCCCAGTTTCACTCCTCTGTTTTCAGTCCTAGCCACTCTTAATTTCCCTTCTCTTCTCCCTCTCTTTGTCTTCAGACACCACCTCAGTCCCCTCCCTCCTCCCAGGCTGTTCTGTTGTGTCTGCCAGGCTCTCCCTGCTGGAACACCAGGTTTCCTGAGTACAGGAACAGGCGCTGGCACAGAAAGCCTCTGAGAAACGCCAGTGCCGTCGTTCCCACTGAGTCTCACACATGCGCGCACACACACACACACACACACACACACACACACACACACACACACACACACACACACACGGCTCCTTGATAACACAAAAACAAGAAAACAGAGAGCACACAGAGCACATTTATGCAAGGGCTTCAGAATATACATCGCACTTGCATATTTAAACAAACACGCAAGGACATAGAGTTATAATCAAAACACACACACACCACCCACTCACGCAAATGCAATCAACACAGACACAAAGACACACAAACTAGCATAATGCACAAACACAGACACATGCCCCCTCCCCCTGCAGACTCACGCTTGCTAAGATTTCTATCCAGGAAAAGGGAGATTTATGTAACCAACCCAACCAATATAATCTTAAAAAATATGATTCAATACACGGCAGGAATGCATAGACATTTGGTTGCATACACCTTACATACACAAAAAGATCAGATGCAGATTTCAGTGTTTATTGAAGATATAGACACCCTTCTCAACAACAACAAAAAAAGCACATAAACACTGTCCATAACAAACGCATAAGCTCCAACACAAACAGAGAGGACAACTTGTCCTGGGTTGGCAGGGATGCACCCACATACATACACTCGCCTCAGACACTGACAAACACACACGCAAAAGGTTTTCCTCTGCACTATTAGCATGGACGCACACAAATATAAACACCAACATCCCAGGAATAACTGGCCATTTTTCAAGAAGATATGCTGTTTATATCTCAGTGGCTCGCTGGTGTCCCCTGTGTGCTTGCTAAGTGAAAGATGTTTATGTCTGCTTGCCTTTTAAGTATACCCTAAAGGGTCATGTCCCCCCTGTGAGCCTGACAGCCACCTTCACTTTCAACACCGTGAATCAACGGATGTGACCCATGACACCTCAATAGGCTTGAACATCTTTTGATAATGTGCTCCCGTCCGACATGCTTGCCATATGCTGGTCCAATGTTACAAGGTTAACCATTATAACCATTTAGAGTAAGCCAGGACTGTCACTGTGGAAATAGCTTGTCTAAATTAAGAGCAGCAACATGTGTTATTCAGACGAACCATTAGCTGTGTTCGTTAATGTGGGTTAATGTTGATGTGGTATTTGAGTTATTTACCCTAGCACATAGGGCATAATAATAACTGCAGCTGTTTTCTTTTTTTTTTATCTTCAACTAGTGGTGTTCTAGCCCTACGTATTGCAAGGATTAATCATCTTGTTTTTGCTTAATTATAAATGTACATTGTGTATTTGTTAATAGGGTGTACCATACCCATGACTATGGTGAAATTGAAAGATCTCCAATTCAGCTAGCCACAGATGATGAACAGGCATTCCTGAATTTAGTCTGAACTGTTGAGAGTCAGACAGTAATCTTGCGATTCACTACTTAGAGGAACTTTAGAAGAAGGCAGCCCTACATATTTCACTCTGTTCCATTCCCTGAAGTGGAAGAATGTTATTTTCATCATGTTTTACCCTTAGTGATGCGTGCCCAATCTGTAGCTGCATCAAAAGAACTACAATTCCCATACAATTCCCATTACGTCATCTCTCTGCGCAGAGCTGAGTTGGCTTTAGGAAGCAGGTAAAGATTTAAGAGTCATCTAATTATTAGTGGTTTTAAATCTATTTACTTTATTACGAATTTACTTATTGTAAATCACTCGCTATACAATTGCGTTAAATGTTATTATTGTACCCGTTTTATTAACAAACATGAACGCAGTGTTTCTCGCTAACGTTAGATTGTTTGTATCGGGGGCTTAGTTAGTTGGGCTGTGTCTTGCTAGCCTGCAGTATCCGATCAGTGCTGCTAGCCAGATGTGCCACATGTGACCACGCAGTTTCCTTAAATTCTCAGGTCTTAATCTCCATTGTTATTTAAAGACTGTATTTTGCTCTTCTCATTAAGTGGTTTGTTGTCGCTAATACTCACGGTTCATCTAAACATCCGAAAGCAAGTCTTGAGTGTCAATGTACAAAAAAAAACACCGTTGTTTAAATGGAAAGAGGAAGACTTTTGTCTCTTTTTTAAATAGTTAGAATTTTTGCTACTTTGTTGAATGAAGTTCTACTTGTTGAGCAAGTAGGGTAAGCCCATCTGTCATTAATATGTCACTACCTTTCTCCTGCAGACACGTCCTGTCTAGTGTCCTACCATTATTGAGTGCGACCATGACCAAGCTTCTAGAGTGGGTGTTTTGTGTCTTGCTATTGGGAGTGGCCTGGGCTCTCGTCACCTTTGACCTTCTGGACCTGAGGCTACCTCCCATCTACAAAGAATTGGCCTGGCCCATGCCTGTGTATCTGCTTGTTTTGTTTGGCTGTTACTCCATAGCCACTATAGGATACAGAGTGGCTACCTTCAACGACTGTGAAGAAGCAGCCAAAGAACTGCAGACCCAGATAGCAGAGGCCAAAGCAGACCTGAGAAAAAAGGGACTGAAGTTGTAGAGAAATGTAAACTGCCATGACACTATAGACTCTGGGGAGACTAACATGCATTGTATAGACTGAAAACAAAAAGATCTTATCACAAGTCAGCTCACATTCCCAACAACAAAATAAGGCTTTAAAGACACAATACACCAACAACAAGGTCCAGTCCTTGAGTGTGCTTCTATGACAGGAATGGAAATTGATCTCAAGAAATGGGTCAGCAAATCAAATTACATTTTCATTCACTTGAATTATTGTGTTTTGAAAGCTCTTCTGCATTTTGGTAACCATGAACACACTGCTAATCATTGCTTATTTGTGATGACGGAAATGATTTGCGGTATACTAAAAAGTGAGTGAGCGGAATTTGTGTACTTTGGTGTTGGATTTGAATAATTTCTCCAGAGTTGTATGCTTTGTTATTACGGAAACCCTGAAGGACCCATTTGCGTTTTGTGGGGAAATTAACAAGACACCATAAGATCTTCTGTAACATAAAGCACGTTCAAAGCAATTTTCCGATTTTTATCTTTTTGTAATGGCCAATGACAAAACCCCAAGGTCATTCTGTTGCAAGGTACTGGTTATTACTTAACAAAAGGATTGTTAAATGCTTATTTTTGTCTTGACTATTTTTTTAAAAGTATGCTAAATAGATATCTTTGCTTGTCAGCTGTGGATAGTAAGTATTTTTCATGTTTAAAAACTGCACATTCCATGATAGGGTTTCAGACTTATGTCCTGAGGCTGTTCTGACTGAATAAAGGAGTCTCTTTTTTTCCCAAATGTGTGTGTGTTTGTGTGAAAAAACAGATTCATATCTCCACTACATAGCCGGAGGCGGTAAGATGTCAATGCCCTTTTCTGTTTGAATGACATTCTTTATGACTGCACAAAACAAGTAAATATCCCTACACTGTCCCTTATAAAGGCAAAGTGCATATCCTAGAACAGAACTAATTCTTATTCACTCCAGAAAGTGTAACCTTTTTTGCCTCAAGCATACTACTTGTCTTAATCTTGGTGAGGCCTGGCCACAGTCTCCATGACATTGATGAAAAAACTCAAACTACTGAATCAAAGCAAAGGAATTGGCTGGCTTCTGTGTACTGGCTTGGCTCATGTCCCGCCTGGTCCCGTAGTCACCCCCAGCGAATTGATGCAAGCTGTTGCTAAAGCAGACGGGATAAAACGCAACCTGTGACACACCAGAGATTAGTCTCAGTTTCTGCATCTCAACCAAAGCTCTTTGGGTTGGCAGTAGGCCTAACCAGTCTTACTCATGTTCCTTGCATCCGTTTGATAGTTTATCACCTGAAATTTCTTCTCACCTCTCAAACGTTTCTTTCGAAAGTCTACGTCGAAGTAATATGCTCGTTTCTTAAGTGCGCTTTCAGCGCATGTTTTATGAATGGCGTTTGCTGACAAATGAACATGAGGAAAACGTGACAGTGACGGTTCTGGACACTAATTTGATACCATTGGCCTAGGCGAGATCACACAGGGACATAATAGCTTACCTTACATCATCTTGTACCTATACATTACCTTGCCACTTTTATTATCGCTACGTCAGAGAGATTGTATTTGTTTTTCTGTGACATACCCACCCCACTACCACTGTCAATCAATGGTCAAGACTAAACCACCATTTCAATGTGGTGGTGGTACTGCTGCAGGGGCGCCCACCCGTTTTGCACTGCACATAAGACGCCCCGACATCGGCTTTAAGCGGATTGAACAGAAGTTTACGCGAGCGTGTCTATCTATGCGCACAGAGCCCTGGCGTGCACCTCTCAGTACTTTCCGCCTTAGGCAATTGCCTTCATTTCGCCTATTCCAGATTCCGCTTGTATCTGTGGCCCATTTATCTGACCATCATTGAGACCAACGTTGTGCAGTCAAAAACTTGGCGAACTAGTTTAATTTTAGCAGTTTAATTGTTTTGTAAGTCACGTTGAGAATATCGAGCCAATTCTGTAATAATTTGTAAAGATGGTAATGTACTTGAAAACTTTACCAACAGGGAATGTGAGAGTATTACCATTGCTGTTTGCAAGGTTTTGTAAAGCCTATGGTTGTTTGCTAAAGAGAACGTTGTTACAGTACAGCTACTTGAACCACAGAATTAATCCATAATAATGATCACATAATAATGGTGCGGTTCTGCCAGGCCACCCGTTTGTTTGGAAGTGAGAGGTTTGCCCCACAACAAGTAGCAAGGAAGTGCTACTGATTATATTCTTCCTCATAGAAGAGCGGCTTACGTTCTTGTCCCCGCAGATTAAATTGTATTTGAACTGCAAATAGTTATGTTCTCCAGTAGTAAAGGGCTTGCACTGCTGTTCACTCCTACAAAGCAATCATTCTGAGGGACTTTTCACTTTTGAGAACTATACGACTTTTTAAAGGGAATACCATATTGAATTACCTTGCCTGGCCTCTAATGCATCGACAGGCAATAGTATCCAGCCGCATGAGTGTGGGTGTTCACATTACTTGATACTTAGCAGCCGTAAACTTGGATGGTTAGTCAGTACCCTCCCAAACCCGGAACATCCTCCTTGTCATCATCAGCTTCAGTTCACCTTGAGCTGAGAAGCTAATTCATAAGACACAAGCCCTATTAAGGAAAGAAAAATGCACAAATATGTGTGTAACACATTGTGGCATTCAATATGCTTGGCATTCTATCTGATGTTTCTCATGTGAGGGTGTCACTGCTTCAACACTGATGGTAGGAGAATGATTCATTCTGAATCATTCAGTTGTTTTTCTTTCAGAAATTCAGAGTGGTTCTCTTGCGTATTCTCTCTCCCAGATATTTGAAGTCCAAATTACTACTTAGGAATTTTTTTGTTGCAATCAGACAGAGTGGTTTCTGTGTGTACTCCCATTTTAGAGTTTAGGATTATTACCCAATGTTTCGTGAGAGGCATATCGGGTTTGGCAAGGGAGATCCTGACAGAGATCCAGAGAAAGATGACGTGAACAGACTGTTTTCCCTTCTCCTTCCCTGTATGCTCTCAGCTATGAATCCGTTGTGAGGTGTTAGCAGACTAAAAGGAGCATTAACAAATAGAAACAAACACAACAGAGACAGGGTGACCCAAAGTGGATGGGAACAATGGTGAAAGAGAGCCGTTAAAGTTGGTAATGTGTTTTTCTATGGAGAAAAGCTGTTTTCCCCTCCACACATTTAACCGTGAACTCTCAGAATCATCCACAGTGATCAAGAAAAAAGACGGACAGAGAGAGAGAGAGAGAGAGAGAGAGAGAGAGAGAGAGAGAGAGAGAGAGAGAGAGAGAGAGAGAGAGAGAGAGAGAGAGAGAGAGAGAGAGAGAGAGAGAGAGAGAGGGTTTGTCACACTGGCAGGAAACCAAACCAGAGCCCGAGCTCGGAGAAAACAGGACAGCATTGACCCCGGCAGAGTCCTGGGCAAGAGCATGTGACAGCAGGACTTTTCGGGAAAAGAAGGAGACCGCACCCTGGCCACTGACCACTGGCAGGGGGCCAGGATGTACTCTGATTGGTGATGAGCTCCGGCTTAAGCTGTGTTCACAGTAACTAGGGCGCCTTCCTTCTCATCCGTCCCCTCTGACTTGCACTTGTCATATCATCTGTTGTCCCTCATACCATTAGCCAATGGGTTTAGAGCATTTGAAGCCTACAGTAATGGAGGTTCCACACTGATGAAAGCACTCCATTTGCTTCCAATCAACAGGTTGCAAATCTAATCTATCCATATTAACACCGCAGCAATACGAGGAAGTAGGTGGAATTAAACGAGTCATTCACAAGCCTGCCCGTTGTTCCAAACATTGTCTCTATTTATTTGTCACACCCACCATAAGACTTGGTTGCAAAAGCTACACATGAATACAACAACGTTAGGTAACCTCCACACAGGCCTTGAGTCAGGAGTGTGTGCTGATCAGAGTTTTCTCGCGCCCACAAGCCTCTGAATGGGAAAGCTAACAAAAGACCCCAACCATGAGAGGCTAGGCACAGTAGGTGTAGGCCAGGGCTGTTCAATGAAACCAGCTCTGTGAGCGGAAGGACATATGCAGGCTGGCAGACACACATCATCATGTGCCCTGCTGATGTGACGGCCTTGCCAGGCAGACCCTGCTGTCCTCCAAACTGTTGCAGTCTTACTGGGGTCCATGGCTTGGTCCCAGCTACAGGGCTATTTGTATACACTATGGACCTCTTTGCCTGAAACACTCCATGTAGGTATAGGTCTGATAAGCGTGGAAAATGTCGGTAATCAAGAAACCTTGGCACTTGGGGCTTAATATTACAATTCCATGCCAAACAAATACATCATATTTGCTATTGTGTGCTTACTGCTTGTACAGTTCTTCACTGTTACTAGAATATTTTTGCCGTGATTCTATGTTTGGCTGTGTTCTCCCGACCGTACAAGACTGCAGTGATAAAGCTTTTATGCTCCCTCCTCATCACTCTTCCCGTTTGCACACATCGAACCAGCGACTGGGAGGGTAAATAAAACTAGCTGCTCTCCGTTGAGCTGAGGTTGTTCCAAGGGGTCAGCCAGCTAAGGGTCTGTCTGCCGGCCTAATTTATGGCAGACACTTTGAAAACACTTGGGGAGCGGGGTGGCAGTGGCACCACACTCTGGTGTCACAGCTGTTTGCACTGTCACGGCCGTAAAGCCACGCTGAGATGAGAAGGAGAAAAGAAAGAAGGGGGGTACTTACAGACAGATAGTGATAAAATGGAGACAATACGAAAGAAAAGATGAAGGAAGGAAGGAAGGAAGATTTGGAATGGGGTAGGAGTTCATCTAAAATTGAGAAAGAAACACCAGGTTAGAGTCGCATCTGGGTGTTTAGTTCTCGTCCCCGAGTTCAGCCAATTACTGATGATATCCACAGCTGTGTCTTTTGTTGTCCTTTCCTGTTATGGGCTCAGTAAACTTGGTATAAAAAAACTGGTGATATCTTTATTAAACTTGGTCTCCCCTAATATGTGTTGCTATTAATACTACCTTCAAATGTCTTTACACCTATCAAATGCAATTTAACTGAAATATTTTTTTTTTGTGAAGCAGTAGAGGGAAAATCTAAAGGGGTGGGAACAAGAAGCAAATGGACGCAGTGCTGGTTTTCAAAAAATATTTATTTCACATGAAAATTTCACATTTATCATATTTATCAAACGCTTCTTTATATAATCTTCTATATATACACACATTATATTACAGTTTTACTTACAGATGTACAAAATAAGGTAGAAATTCTTCTGAGAACAAAAATGATTAACTTCAATGGTAGTCAAATACTGCTTTGTCTATCATTGAAATCCGCCTGTCAGGGTCAAGTTGTGGTTGGAAATTTAGATTGGTGCTTTGTCTTTGTCAGGTGTGTATCTGTACGTAGTGTGTATACTATTCAGGCAATCATTTCTTTTTACCAGTAATTCATGTTGGATACTATAGCCAAGTAGCAGAGGGAAATTGTTAACTTTACAACGTAGGTTGGACACAATAAAAGCTTTGTAACACTCTGTTGGTGAATCTTGATAGAAGGATCAATACAAGTTAACGTACTGGTTAGTTGAAACACTATGTGGCTAAACCCAATGAAAGAGAAAGCCATCCTCTCCTTAGTAACTAGCAACAATTTGCCTTTGGCAGATTCACACCTTGCTCTCCATCGAACACTCTTTCCTCGTCTCCCACTCTCTCACCCAAAATACACCAGTATTCTCCCTTTCATGCAAATACTCCCTCAATTCAGAGAGAAAACTCACACTCTCTCACGGTAAACATTTTGTTTGTTGAACATACAATATATACAGTAAAACATAAATAGTTTTTCACAGAATGTACACCTGTCAATTTCATGTAGTGTGCGGCATGTGTGTGCATTACGTTGGATCGCTTGTCAGATAGTATTTACATCTGTGTAGTGTGTTTGCACATGCTGTATTGTGCGTGTGTGTGTGTGTGTGTTGGTTTATGCTATATTGTGCTTTGTAGTGAGTGAGTCTGTGCTGTGTTGTGCTCGGTGTGTATGGGTATTGGTCTGTGCTGTGTAGTGTGTGTACGTGTGTGTTGGTCTGTGCTGTGTAGTGCTACAGTGTGTAAGCACATGGTCGAGTCTGCAGAGGAGCGGTGACAACACCCCTTGCTTTTGTCAATGCTACATGTAGAGAAATAATCACTTGGACATTGATGCCACTCAATACCATTACAATAACAATACAGAAAAAAAGCACACAAAGCTCAGGGGGTATGGAATGTACAATCTGGAGATGGAACCACTTAAATCTTTGGCTCAAAGGGGGAAGGGTTTTTCCCTAAATGTTTTTTTTCTAATACAAATTCATATTCAGTTTATAAAACTACTTCTAGTTTTTTTCTTGATTGTTCTTTGTCTGTTCCAGTTTTAGGTTCCACTTCAAACATCTTTTTTGTCTTCCTGGGTTTTCCAAAAGGAACATACTTTTGGGAGCTCAATAATGCCAAAAAAGTAAAGAGAAAAGAGCTTGTCAATAGGACTCCTCATAATACTTCGAAGTCAATCCCTGCACAAACGTAGTGCATGAGTTCAATTGTACTTTACAAGCTTAAAAATGCCTGTCTCTCAGTGGCCAGCACTGGACATTGAGAACTGTCTTGTTAGTGGTTCTCCAGCAACCATATTTATTGTAGGTGCCAAAAAGTCAATTGGAATTGTAGTTCATTCACAGTCTCAATGCAGAAACAGTAGTAACGAGACCGGGAGCAACAATGACAGGATGGAAAGGGACGATGTTGTCGGGGCCGAGTTGGTTTTCACACTTTTCTGGACCTCGGGCAGGATCACCACTGGGTCATCTGAATGAGTAGACAGAGGGTCAGAACACATTAGTTGAATGAACTTGTGCAACCTATCTCTTTAACTAGAACAGCTCTAAGCAATCCAATATTACTGTGGCATGAGGTACTCAAAAGAGACGTCTGATTACCTGCAGGCAGTCTGTTGGACGGGTTGTGCACTCCCCCGCCTACTCCAACACCGGCTCCAGCTGCTCCAGCTCCTTTGGCCACCCGGGCCTCCTGAGAGCCTGAAAGACAAAAAAACAAGACCCATTAATTACTCGACTGATAGCTGCGTATTAGCATCACTCAACGTATTTGTAACGGTGCTAAATGATCCTATGACCCACTAGGGTGGCGACACTCACCGTCAACAGCCACAACGTCCACCCTGAGCCTGAGGCACTCCTGTCCGTGATGGTGCAGAGGCTTGGCTGCAGAGAGGAAAGAAGAGCGGCCAACGTTAATTACCGGACTCCTAATGCCTTTACCCTCCACTGTCCCCGTAAATCCACTTCTAAATCAAGCACAAGCACACACACACAGATGGAGGAGGAGGAGGAGGAGGAGGGGAGCGAAGGGAAAGGGAGGAGGAGGAGATGCGGAAGGGACGGCTACCCACACTGACATACCTACACACACACACACACACACACACACACACTTCCGCCATCTGTGAGCAGACATCCGGAGTGTCTGGTCCTGCTGCTTATATATTTACAGTCAGACTCTGGGGGAAGACATTGCCCGACTGTTGGGCTAGTTAGCACTCTGGTGTGATTGCCTAATATACTACACTCTGGACATACAAATATGTTTACAGAACCCCAGAAGTGCCGACTCGTTTGTCTTAGCCGCCACCACAGTAGTAAGGTCAAAGTTCATGGATCTACACATATTTACATACGTGGAGTACATACAAAGTTCATAGTATTTGTCTGGCTGAAACAGACCTTTGGGCAAAGTTCAAAATCTCTAACATAAGCCCAATGAAAAAGTACTGAACAGTTGAGTTACTTACAAATATAGTAGTAGCTCTCGCCCTGGCGGAACTCCTTGCCTAGCGTGAAGGGTGTGAAGCGCTGGAACTTCTCTGAGAACTTCTCTGGGGCGTGCGGGGCAAAAGGGTGGCCGCACTCCCAGCGCATCTGGTCGTAGGACTGCGGGCGGCAGGAGGCGTAGTCTTCGGCCTCCACCATGTAAAGCACGTAGCGCTCGGCATCCTGTGACGCCACCTCGCCCAGCGGGTAGTGCGGGCACACAATGTCCAGGTAGTCATTGAGGCGCACTTCCACGGCGTAGTCGTCCCAAAGGAACCTGGACAGGGGGGAGGAGAGGGAGAAATAGAGAGGCAGTGTTAGTCAAGTTGGCGAGCGAGGTGATAAATAAAATCGGAACAGCAGCCATAAATAAGAGTCCTCAAAATCTGTGATTATGTATCGACCGGGTCTGCGTTTGGCGGGCTCCGGGTACAGCGGGGAAATCAAGAAGCATCAGAGAGGGAGGGACGAGAAAGCAACCGGAAGACGGAGTGAAAGAAAGAAGCGGCAGATGGTGATAGAAGTGGGAGAACAACACATTTGGGAGAAACGTGAAGTGGGTGAAGAAGCCGTGTGTATTAATATGGATGACTGCTGGGCCCCAGTGCTGGTCAGGTGTTAGGAGATACTGCTGGGATCACATCGATCCTCTGTCTCCCTGAGGGGCTGGGAGGCCGTTTACGAAGCAACATTAGTAGTCAGACAGCCGACCAACGCCGGGAGATTAGTATTGACATCTGCAGTATCGACATACGCTTCAGGTAGGGAGAGAGAAGAACGAAGAATGGCAACCCCACCCAAACATGGGATGGCCGCGCGGTTCTTTGTGTCCCTTCATTAAAGAGAGACACACACACACACACACACACACACACACACACACACACACACACACACACACACACACACACACACACACACACACACACACACACACACACACACACACACACACACACAGTCTGGTGGCTGTCTGGGTATGCCTCCTGTCATACTTCGGCTTTCATTACACACAGACAGTCAGACTGTCTGCCTCCCGTCTGTCCCTCCCTCTTCTCCTCTACAGCATTTTGTTCACCGTCGTTCTTCTCTCCTCTCCCCCACCACAATGTGTTTGTCTATCTCCGGGGGGCCATCAACATGGGCTGAATCCCTCCTCTTCTCCCTGTGACAGCCATTCCTCCAGGGCAGCTCCCCTCTCAGTCGTACCCATCCATCAGCAACCTGGAGCAGTAACTCTCAGCCAGGGGCTCGCCGCCGCCCCCTCACCCCAGGTTTGGTTACCCACGCTGGGCTGATCCCTCCACTGACTCGGAAAACACCAGGGGTGCCCAGGGAACGGATGAACATTCCCGGAGCTCGACTGTTTTGACAACACACGCCCAGAATGTGTGTCTAAGATAGGGTTTTATTGCCTTTGGAATGAATACTTGTGAAAGTGTGCAGTTTCTTCAGCAGTCACCACAGGGACAGCTAGTAGGCTGCTACTCACACTGGTTGAAACCCCACAGCTCTCTCCAAGCTGGATTTCCTCTGTCCCAACTCCCGTGGCTTGGTATAAACACATCTGCCGATTATCACTCCAAACTGGAGCCATTTGGCTGGGGATGGTTTACTATTTCCCAGATCCACCCCAGTTTCTCCTCATTAAAACACACAAATGACATAAACTTGTTTTAATAAGGCCAAGCTGGTGGTTGTGTGGCACAGTCCACATGTGTGAATATAATGTAAAAGGTGCGCACGTAGAAGCCCGTCTCTCATTAGCCTGTGTCGTTATTTGTTGCAAGGGGACCCCCTGGTAAAAGGACAGACGGCCTGGCTCCAAACTTCCCGCTCCCTCTTCCCATCCCTCCCCTCTCTCAACCCCCCACTCCCTGTCCGCTTGACTGCCCTCCCTCCATGCTGATGAGTAGATTAGCTAACAAGACGAGAGCAACCCTGGCCCAGTCAAAATGAGCAACTCTTTGTCTTCTGCAGTAATGAGAACAACATTAACTTCCATCTGAGTGTTCTGACAATAACAACGGTCAACTTGAGGAGTGAATCATTTGCATTTGACAATAGGCCAGGACAGCTTAGCAAGCTTATCTGCAATTTGCCTGCCACAATTTGTTTACTAGTTTGGAAATAAAGTGTTTTTTCCCGCTGCCACTTTCAATTCAAGTCAAATCGATAATGTCATTAAGAAAACATCAGTGTGTGTCTTTTGTCTCAAACACTAAACTCCCCTTCTACTGGCCTGAGCATGGACTATAAGCTGCTCATGGTATGGTCCCAATGTGTTAATCACAAGGGGTTGGGGGGGGGGGGCAATTAAAACACAAAAAGGGTATTAAAGTCACCCTGGAGGGGTAATTATGCCCCCCCCCCAACCACTTCTCCCCTCCCCCTCAGGCCAAGACTGAGAGTTAGGGGGAGGGAGGAAGAGGAGCGACAGGGTCTGAGCTGGGAATGGCTTTTGGTGTGTGTGTGTGTGTGTGTGTGTGTGAGTTAACATGTTTCAGTGCTACAGTGGCAGCAGTTCATACAGTGGTCCCATTCAGTCCCCAGCTGAAGGAGGAGCTCACTTAGCCGAAGTAACAGAGGGGCTGAATACACACCCGGGGAGCTTGCTCCGCTCCTTTATTAATAGGAAATAGTTTTAATTATCCCAGCATCCCCTTTGTCCTCGCTCAACACCTCGCATTCAAAACAGCCCCATCTCATCAATCTAGCCTGATTAGGAGCCACTTCAAAATTGCATGCGACAGTGTGAGACAAAGTTTTTTTTCTTTTATAAGACTAACAATGTTAAACATGCCACTCTCACTTTGGGGCAGACTCCGGTCCATTCCCGTCTTTGTTTCTTTCCCGTTCATAGTGCTACAGGACTGTCCAGGGAACGTCTGTTCAATGCTGGTGACGTTTCCAGGTAGGAGAGAAATCACTCCAAGGAGGTGGACTTGCTCCCCGCCCCCCCTCTGATTTTCTACTTAGAGGATGGTTTATGGAACTATGGCAGATATGGGGCTGTCACTGTCTATATGAATTTTTGTGCATATATTGGGTCTATAGCAAGGAATCTGGGTGTGTGTCTGTGTGATAATAAGGCAGATAATGGATGCCGATGAGAGCAAACAGACACTGAATGTCAAGTGGTTTTGTGTGTGTGTGTGTGTGTGTGTGTGTGTGTGTGTGTGTGTGTGTGTGTGTGTGTATCTGCTGATAGACTGCACAGTCTGCTCTAAAGTCTCTTCCTCTTACTTGGGAGTCAAATTCCTGATTTATTGGCTCCTGTTCAGGGGCGGCCAGCAGCCTAATCTCTGGGCTTTAATCTCTGTGGCCAGCGTTTTGCTTTCTTCTTCACCTCCAGCCCCCTTCCCTCCCACCATCCATCTCTCCCCTCTCATCTAGCACTCTATCGCTCCATGGAATGTTGGACCCCCTGGATCAAAGGTCGGACGTCCGCTGAGTCGGCACCCCAAGTGTCTTAGGCACACAAACAGAATGTCAGCGAGAAGCCAGCGATGTGCTCCCGCGCATTCAAAGACCCAGTGACGTGAGCAGAATGTCCTGCAAGGAGGATGCACTGAGTCCCGTTGAAAAGCCTGGACCGGGGACAGTAATGAACTGGAGAGCTCTTCTCTCAAAGTGCATGTTTTGTCTGGTTAGTACCAAAGCTGCAAGCCCTTTGCAATTACGCTAACTCCTTGGATATTAATTTTAGATTCCCCCCCCCTCCATCAGGCTATAATGCCGCTCTAATATAGCCTATGAGGGGACCGGACTGCGTTCCGCCTGAGTGGATCGGAATGCCAGGGGCCACCTAATCGGCTCGTCGGAGGCCTGGATTATGGGCTGGAGCAGGGGCTGAGCTCGGGCCCATTCAGCAGCACCAGACCCTGCCTAATACAGGGGCTTAGAGTAGACACCCAGGCCCAGAGAAAGGCCAGTACAGAAGGGGTACATGGAGGGCGGTGTAAGGCAGGAACCTGGAGCCCATTGTTTCCACATAGAGAGAGGGTTTAACACTGATGTTAGAACTTCAAAAAGAGCTGGACTGAAAAAGTGTTTATACGTACATGGCGTGCGTGCGTGCGGCATAGGAGGGTAATATAAAGTTAAAAGGCGCTAAAAGAGGGATGAAAGATGCGGAGGTGTTTTATTCAGAATTGATCCTCTGTAAAATGAAAACCAATTAAGAGACGACTGAACAAAGAAAGGCCATGTGAGGGAGAGGCAGACAGCTCAGATGAAATATGAGGTTGGTAAAGCGGGGCAGGTTCACGTTTTCCCAATTAAGCCAACGTCTCTTGATTTGATTTAATCTCTCTCTCTCTCTCTCTCTCTCTCTCTCTCTCTCTCTCTCTCTCTCTCTCTCTCTCTCTCTCTCTCTCTCTCTCTCTCTCTCTCTCTCTCTCTCTCTCTCTCTCTCTCTCTCTCTCTCTCTCTCTCTCTCTCTCTCTCTCTCTCTCTCTCTCTCTCTCTCTCTCTCTCTCTCTCTCTCTCTCTCTCTCTCTCTCTCTCTCTCTCTCTCTCTCTCTCTCTCTCTCTCTCTCTCATTTTACCCCCTCCCCCACCTTTCAGACTTGCTGAACCAATCACAACCTGCCTTGCTGGAATGCCAACTATGCGAGTTTGAAGACCCAGCGTTTGTGGAGCCTTGCACAATGCAGCATGGCTAGCTTGTTGCCATAGAAACCAGTATGCTCTAACTCACATTAGCCTCAATCCTTTGGCATAATATTCCATGGGTAAATGAATTCTCTGGATCGCGTTGACTTTCATCATCAATCTCTCTCTTTTCTCTGGTTGTCACTTTACCATTGCTGGTCTGCTGTCATTGTTCCTTCTGACAGCGGCCTTGGCACCAAGTCTCTTAACTCCTTCTCAGCCACAACACTAGCAAAGTCCACCATCACTATAATTGGCTAATTCCAGTCAACCAGGGGGACTTGGATAAATATGTGTGCTCTTTCCAACTGTCTTGGACTGTCCCCAGAGTCGTTTGTTCCTTTACAGTGGACAGAACAAAAAAGGTCACCGTTGACATTACATTTCTCAGGCGGCACATATCTGGGCAAGTCAATCGATTGGCTCAATTGATTTCCGCAAGATAAACCTTGTTTTTCATAGGCATTTTCCCTTACTACAACACATGAACACAAATAGGCCTACATGAACAGTGTCTTGTGAAATAATTAATTCCTCAAGGTCAATATTCTGTGAGTTATTAGATTCAGTACTGTGGTGTTCACTCCAGTTTATAAGTGTATGAGAGGGGGTTATAAAGATTACCCAAAGGGGGTAACATGAAACTGTTTAGAACATGTTAGGACCATAGATGGGCACTGATGTGCGTGCCATCGCAGTGAAAAGTCAACAGCCCAGGCTTTCATCAAAGTTAGGACAAACACTAGTGGAAACAAAAGGGACCCAAATAAATGGCCTGTGTTCACTCAATATGGAAAAACAAATGTCGTCTTTTCAGGGTCCATATTTCCCCGTGCATTCAAGCTCCCTCTCTTTGCATTAAACACACACATTGGGCTCACTTGGATTAAATTGCGTGGAATTGTTGAACTAGAGAAAGAGAGCGACTTTTATTTACTTCCCCAAAATTTGAGGCCGAGTGGTTGTACCGGCGCTTTGACAATGGTCTGTGGGACAGGAGGAGGGAGGGAGGGGGCTGAGGAAGTCTCCTGTGTAGATTAGGAAGAAGCCCATCGAGGGACAAGGGGCACCACGACACATCGGCCTTGATTGCATCGGAAAGGATCTGAAGAAAATCCTGAAGAAAGTGAAGAACTGAAAGGGTCGGGGGTGGGGGGGGGTAGACTAATTTATAACCAACACCTGACACTTGAACACCCTTACAGAAACCACGATTGACTGTCTATCTGGGATACACAAACTCCTGCTGCCAACAGGTTTAACCTCCCCATTTCTCACAGCACCCTGGGAACTGTAATCAACTTCAATGTGAAGTTCTCCAGCCGAGGCCTTGGTGGCTCGCGTGTCCTGGTGTGTGTGAGAACGCCATTGTTTATTGTGTGGACAGGATGTGCCGTTTTCCCGGGAAAAAACATGGGCCAGGAAACTTGACAGCTCGTCGGGAAACACGCTCATACACGTGCACGCACACACACAGTGCAGACGGCCGTGTTGGTGAAAAGCCTTTGCCCCGATTCGCTATCTTCTAAGGCCAATAAAACAAAGCTTCTGTCCCAGACAGGACAAAAACATGACAGATTATCAGCAAGGACGGGTAAATCAGCTGCGACAGACCTTGAGGACACATCAATATGGGCATGGTGGAGTTCAATTCTGATGTTGAGCGATTAGGGGCCAGCAAATCTTGTAAATGTCGTACACACACTCTTAATGAACGAGGTAGTCTTTTGCAACAGATTACCACCAAGCCACAATCTTTGTGTGTTTGTGCTTAGATACAACTCCCCAGACAGATTACTAGAGTGATCAGCTTATAAGAGACGGATGAGGGCTGAATGGAGGGGAGGGGAGAGAGACAAATGAGGAGGCAGCAACAGTGGGAATCAATAAAAAAAACAAGTGGGGGAGTCTAGAATATTTAAACAATGTCCCAAGTGTCTTCTCTATCCCGACTTAATGCTTTCCAAAACTAATAACACATACAGCCTTGTTTTTCTCCATTTCATTTGTCTCTTTCAGAGGGCAGAGTTCTCTAACTGGCTCACCTACTTTCTTTGTTACATTTACAAACTCAAGAGAGGACACGGCAGCACAAATGCTGGGGGGGTGGGGGGGTGGGGGGCAGGAAGGTGCGGTAAAGCTGGAGAACGAGTGCAATAAGGAGAGAGCTGAGCACGGCCTGGCAAAAGGGGGCAAAGTGCCTGCTGATGAATTGCTACGGGTGCCAAGAATGATAAAGGGAGTGAAAAAAATTCCACACCTCTTACCATTCTCTTCTCTCCCTTTTACAGGAAGAGAGAGAGAGAAAGAGGTGGGGAAATAATAGACTGAAGTGGGGGAGCTTGTAAAGTTGAGATAAAAGCCGGGAAAGAGAGAGAAGGGGAGCCGGAGAACAGGGTAAAGACGGACCCACAGCAATGTGAAGAGGGAGGTCCTGAGTGGCGGGCTGCATTCAGCGACCGCCTCACTGACAGGATGACTGACAGACTGATAGAGGCTGGGCCACTTCATCACCGCATGACCCTTGACCCCCAATCAGTCACACCCGGTACTATTCTGTTGGGTGGCACTCTCTAAAGAGAACTCCTCAATTAGTATGGGAATAATTCACAAAAAAAGCATAAATTGTCTGGATAATGCCCTGGGAATGTGCTGTATCTGAGGTTGTGGGGGGTGGAGCACATAGCACATTGCTCAAAAGTCCACAATGTTAACAATAACACGGCAAAGCAATTAAATGTGCGTGTGTGTCTGATATATATAAACAATCCCAAACTCTTAAGCCATATTAGTTTGCATTAAAAAAACATCAGAATCCAAAATATTCAAACTGTGAGGAAGATCAAACCATAAATGTGTGCCTAATAGATGAATATATTTGGATGAGAAAATAGGCGATGATCGTGAAGGGGCACTAATAGAACTACAGGGCTTAGCTTTGCTTCATGTGCGGGAGAGCCAGGAAAGAGTTAAACAGCACACAAACTCCATGCCACGGAACCAGCTTGAGCAGGGAGGGGAGCGAGCCAAAGCCAAGGGAGGGAAGGAGTGGAGAGAGGGAGAGACAGGTACAGAGGAAAGGAGGGAGTAAAAAGGGAGGGTTACTCATTCTCTGTCAGCGAGAGTAAAAAAAAGGGGGGGGGGGGGGGGGGGGGGGGGGAGTGGAAGAGGAGAAAAGGGCCAGTTGAATGAGCAGATCATTGCTTCTCTTTGCGCCGGGAGTCCATTGGGCCCTAGAGACTATGTTAAACATCCATCACCGTCATGTGGCCCACTTGTAAGCACGGACAGCTTGGTTAATGTGTTTGTGTGTTGATGTTTTTTTGGGGGGTGGGGGGGGCAGTGATTTAGAGCTGGTGGGGCTCTCTCTACACACATAAACATACACACACTCACACTGCCTCCCGTATGGATCCTCCCTTTGACAAAGACACGTACACACACTCCTACTGTGACACACAAGCTGACTTGGCGCAAGTGTCAGGCCGCTTTCTTGGAACTAGTGTTGGTGATTAAGCTGCTTTTAATCACGTGAGGCTTCCTTCACTCACACACAAACACTGAAAACATGAACACAAGCAAAGCCAGAGCACGTTGTCGGGATCTGATCCTGTTCACACTTCAACCGCAGCAGGAGTTAGCTCATGAGTAGACACGACCTTGGGAGAAAGCCTCCCCCAAGGCAAACACACAGTGCACTCACACACACACACACACACACACTTCTGTGACATCCACAACACCTAGCCACCAAACATAAACCCACACCGCATGCAACTAGTGTAATGTAGCTCCATTATAGGTGGTTGGCTGGTAAGATCAGATCTGCTCTTGTCTTCTAGTACAAACCATGGATAGATGGACCAGAAATCAGGGAGAACAAAGACCGCCCAAGAGTATTAAAGTAATCATCCTATACCAAGAAACAGGGAATAAATGACCAGAAGAAATTATGAGAAAGGATGACAGACCTACAGATCCATTGAGGACACATCACAACAACCTTACGATTTTCCAGAAATAGGGGATTAAGTGCAACCAGAGGGAGAGATTTAGTGCCGATCCCCAGCAGAAAATAGCAGGCACAGGGGAAGGATTATTCATTTATTTGCAGGAAAGATCATTGTTGACGTTATAAATCTTTATTTATACATCTGCGACCGCAAAGTTTTCTGGGTTTTTGGTGAGATTCCGACTGTGATGATATGCTGTGCATGTATCTGGCTTTGAGAGCAATACAGGCGGATGTCTTTTCATTTGGAAAAATCTGCAGGGGAAGTTTATTTGAGAAATATGTTTGTAGGTCGTAAGAATGGGACATACGTTGGTTTGTATACAAACAAGAGAGTATGCCAAGTGAGCGGTGATTGCTAGAAAATCAGTCTGTAGGGGTACGTGACAGATCGTGCTTGTGGTTTTTGATCAAGTGTCCACCAGAAGTGTTTATGTGTGTAACCTCACCCACCAACACAAACGGTTCACCCAGCCATCATCAACAAGAACTGTAATTGGCCCCCACTTACTCAGAATGGCCCCTAACCCCAACAATTTGGGCTCCAATTTCTCCTTCTCAAGCAATCCATCTGCCTCCCACAGCTTGACCTACTGAGCTGGCTTCAGGTTTCTGTCTCTGTCACACCCCATTATATCTCAATTGACCACCTGAAATGAAAACACTATATGTCTTTTGGAGCTGTCAGCAGGATCATACATTGTTTAAATTTAGGAACACTTGGTCACCTTTTGACTAAAAGAAATGAGAGAATATTGCAACAGTGTATACCACTTCACGTTCTTCGAGGTATACAATATAGAAAAATAGGCCTATCATGCGGTTACTGCAAAATTAACTTAATGCCTAGTCACTTAGGCAGTGATATGACTTTAAATAATCACGGTTCCCTTTAAGTGTTATGTCCACCTTTAGTGGACTTAAATTCTAGGTGCTACCGGTTTTATCTTTCCGGATTTATCCATCTGCCCTCCTAAGCGGTGTAAACTTTGCTGGGTCTCACCTAGGCCATCAGATGCATGGTGTAAGCAGGCATAACTAAAGGTGCAGTCATGGACAGATTGCAAAACGGATTGTGGAGTACCAGGTTGGGCAATGAATTACATGCAAACAACGTAAGAACAATTGAATTAGCTCAATTGATGCAGGAGAGAGAGAGAGAGAGAGAGAGAGAGAGAGAGAGAGAGAGAGAGAGAGAGAGAGAGAGAGAGAGAGAGAGAGAGAGAGAGAGAGAGAGAGAGAGAGAGAGAGAGAGAGAGAGAGAGAGAGAGAGAGAGAGAGAGAGAGAGAGAGAGAGAGAGAGAGAGAGAGAGAGAGAGAGAGAGAGAGAGAGAGAGAGAGAGAGAGAGAGAGAGAGAGAGAGAGAGAGAGAGAGAGAGAGAGAGAGAGAGACTTGAGCATTTGCATGACAAACAAACAAGTCGTAACGGGGTTGATAAATCCGCATGCATATTTGCAGCAAAGGAATGGAAATGACAATGCTATGGGTCAACGCAATAAAAACACTTAAATACTTTAAAGACAAGTTTGGTTTTCTTGCCAGCGTAAAAACACATTGTAAAACATGTGCAAAAATATCACAGAAATTCACAGAATATTTACATTAAAATGATATACTTACTTTGGATTTGTGCTATTCCAAAACACGCTATGTCTCTCCGCAGAAACCACCCAGGCGCCGGCACTCACAGCGAAGCAAATACTCCATACGAAATCCATTGTGGAGCGGAGCATTTGCAGAGGAAAACAATGTAGCTCGAGCAAAAGCCAAACAAAACTCAAAGTTTGGAAATGGGAATGACTTCGTGCACGATCAGAAGGTGTTACCAAAACCCTGCTTGTGCATGCAATATCTTCTGAAAAACAATGTAAATCAGTCTTAGATGATACGCTTAAACTCTTCAACGATTACATCTACAAGTCCAGTCCGTAGTGAATGAATCGTCTAGTGAGTGGTTGCCATTTTTGTGAAACTCATACTACCTTGAACCACGCCTCCTCTGTCGAAAAGAGGCCAATGAGAATACTGTCCGAGAGAACGTATAGTGCGAGATGCACGCCCTCCATGTCTGTTGAATTGACTTTTCATTGATTATTCCAGTACTTCCAGTGATAATGGTGTTGCAGTCTGATCAATTAGGGTTCTCTGAGAAAATGAATAGTACACCTATCGTATTTATGAATTTAATGTATTCTTATGTAACATGTATTGTGGTGCTGTGTGGAACTGTGAGCTGCCAATGCGATATGGTCCCTACATTTAATACCTTGGAAACTCTCCTTTTTATATTCAACTTTTCACAGCTCTTTTAAAAATACCAAGAATTTAGTTCAAGAAACTGTTTTTGAATATAGCACTGTTGCCTCACAGCAAGAAGGTTCTGGGTTCCAACCCCACCTGACCTAAGGGCCTTTCTGTGTGGAGTTTGCATGTTCTCCCTGTGCCGGCGTGGGTTTCCTCCGGGTACTCCGGTTTCCTCCCACAGTCCAAAAACCATGCAACCATGCAAGTTAATTGGTGACTCTAAATTGCCCATAGGGTGTGAATGTGAGTGTGAGTGGTTGTCTGTCCCTATATGTCTTGGCCCTGTGATAGACTGGCGTCCTGTCCAGGGTGTACCCTGCCTTACGCCCTGTGTTGACTGGTAGGCTCCAGCCCCCCCGCCACCCTGTAAAACAGGATAAGCGGTAGAAGATGAGAGACACAATTACAATTACAATTTCATATGAAAATATTATTATTTGAATGCAATCATATTTTTCTCTCTTGGCTTGTTTAGAAGGTATGGTAATTATTTGTTATGGTTTTTAAGGTTTACATTTTTAAATGATTATGTTTTTTTCCGAATACAATGGATCTATATGATGTTTCTACTGACTTTATATTGATTATTCCATAACTTTCGCAGAGTTGATTATAACGAGTATCTAGGAAAATCTGACCAACTGGGATTTTCTGAGAAAACACACTGTCCACTTTCATTTGAGTTCTTAGGTAAACTTTTACTAATGTGTTGTGGAATGATTTATGCATCGATCAGTGGTCACTTCATTCTCCTTTGTGTTGGTGGTCACCATGCATTTATGTGTTTCTTGCTCATTGACTGCAGAATGTTCCATTTCAGTGTTACAGCCTGCTCCTTTACCTCCTTTTAGGAGTAGATTTTGGAACAATGGAGCCGTTTCAAACCTAATGCTAGTATACTGATTCATCCGAATAGCATTTTGATAAACATCCCTGAGTCTGGGGGTGTTTAATAGATGTGTTTTAGATGTGCAGAACTAAATGTCATTGTGAAATTGGCAAAATGGCTTTTAGTGGTATCTCCCAAAGCTTTCAGAGTAAGTGATATCCAGGAATGGTAGAGAGAAAAAAGGCAGAAATCACATGGAATTGACATTTGAAAAATGGGGATATTTTGTTGGTCCGTATTTCTCTCTAGATACTTACTTTATCAACCTAATAACTGTTACACAATAAATAAAAGTTAAAGTCACGCTTACAGTCAGACAATTAGCTGGATCTCAAATTGAACATCTTGATGAAAACCAGGGAGGTTTGCAGCGTTGGTGGCCCAATAAATATTAGCAAACACTGGCAGCGTTTGTCCATTTCTTCACAGGGGAAGAGGGGAAAGGTCACATGATAAAGGGATGGGTATAATCTGTGACATGACAACAAAAAACTGTGTAATACACCTATGAAAAGCAAGAAAACTACTAATGAAATTACTTTTTAAATGTGGAATACTTTTGATAAATGAATTCCCCAATGGGTTGTTGTAAAAATAGCTGAAGGGAAATTGCTGGCTCAGAGTCAGCTGTTTCACACCAAGAAGACCATAACCCTCAGAGGGTATACACTCCATATTCATGAACCACATCACTCTCATCCCACTTGATGAATTTTTCAGCATCCAATTTTGTCTCTGGCCTTTTTCTCGCCAAGCGGGGATAAGAGGGTGATAGTCTACTGTCAACATAATTGTGTTTTGCATGGCAATAGGAAATTGTGGAGGGAAAGCTTTTTACATCATTGTAAGTCTTCATGTCAAAACATCATCAAGAGGCACAAGAGAAGACTTTAATTTATTCCTCCCTTCTGAAAGTTAAGGAGCAAACATACAATGAATATGTACGTGGCTGACAGTCTTCCACAGCGCTACCATGCCCAGTTTAAGTCATTTCAGCACCAACCACTGGACCAGGAAGACTTGGAAAGGCCCCTGTAAGAATCTTATAGAAGGGCTTGAAAAATAAAACATCCACTTTCACCTTAGGGTCGGGTTTTCAAGTCATATATTATAGCGGCACTGAATTTTTTGTGTGATCTTTGATGCATCTCAAAGGACAAATGATATTATTAGTGAAAAATATTAAGAAATGGACACAGGCCATATGTCTTTTAAAGAAGACGTGTTGAATTAGTGTTGTTGAAACGTGCAATAAGATCTAACCAACAAAACAACTCATACTTATCAGGAATCAAAAACCTGTTCAGTGCATTTGTATATAGACTTAATTAAAGCATAAATTGATTTTTTAAAACATCAATTGATTATTTTATAAAAATTCATGTGATTTCTTAATTCATTATTTAGTCATAATTGATATTACATCTGAGATTCAGAAATCCCATTACGTACACCCTCAACGCACTAAAATCTAAAGATGTTATTAACACTCTTTGAAATGTATCGCTCTATAATGCAATGTCTGAAATAAAAAATGTGAAGTCAAAAATGCACTGTGGAATCTTTTTGTCAAAGGGCTTAAGTGGCACTCAACCATTTTATCAAAGGTTCTTCTTTCTTTTCAATGTTTTGCTCCAAAAAAAGGTGGTGAGGGGACACTGAGTGCTTGTGGGAGATCAGGACTGGCTATGGCTCACAGATCATGGGATCATTATCGCTCCATATAACACACCCAGTCTCTCAGCCAAGGAGCACATCCTTTTACTCTTGCTCTCTGGCTCTATCTCATGTACTGACTAGGGCCCATGCATATCTGGCTGATTACTGCAAGAGCTATACCTGTTTACCCATTGGCAATAAGTCCAGGTGTGAAATGTCCTTTATCCAGGGGATGGACATACCATTATGAGGCTTAATGAGATGCCTGGCACCCCATTGGGAGTCAATGCCCCTTCCCCGCTGTCAGCTGGGTTGAGCCTTATACTTTTACTGCAAAGAAGAGAAAGTACTTCCCTGCCGTTAGCACCTTGAAGTCTGATGTTTTTAATGGAGATTAGGTAAAGATAGCTCTCCTGCCACCTCCTTACAGCGGCTACATGGCTGGAGGAAAACAGGTTTTCTCCTGCAGTTCTCAAACTAGCATGACAGCGGAACTAACCCCAAAGCTGGGATGAAAAGCAACAAAAGTCATTCATTAAAAAAAATATTTATATAGGGAAATGGAGTCCATCGTTTTCAAACTGCTAACCTATAGTCATCCTCAGTTAATGAGAAGTTGTAAACAAAGTGATGTTTAATAGTCCTTAGCGCTGGTCAGGGGAAGAGCTGCTAAGAAAACTCGGATCAGGTAAATCCATTAAGACGATAAATCTCTGTGAGGAGTCTAACCAAGGGATCAGCTCTGCTGATCGCGCAGCCACTTTGGCCTATACGCATACAGTCCTGATCACTGCCCCTATCTCCACACAGCCAAAGAACTGTAGTTAACGGTTAACCACACCAGTACAGTTCGGTTTGTTACTGTGGTGTGAAAATACCAAACAGGCTTAAAAGCCCAAAACTGCAGAACAAAGGACAGCTGAAGAGACGAGGGGGAGGAGGAGGCGGATGGAGAACAAATGTAAACATTTTTTTAAATTACAATACAGTAATAGCAAGAATGAAATAAACAGAATGAGGATGATTTGTGTGACATGAAAGAGAGGTTTCAAATAAAGAGGAGCGGAGTGTTGTTTTATATAAACCAACAGAGAAGGAGAGAACGATGTAGAGAAATGGAGCGATGGACAGATAATGAATAAGATTAAGAAAGAAAAGAGACAGGCATTCATACAGATGAAGAGAGAGACACACAGAGAGATGAACACACCTACACACACATACACCCACAAACAAAAGTAAACATTGAGAGGCAGCAACTCTCTTCAGTGGCTCCTTCAATATGCTTGAGGGGCTGGTATTCCATAGATTTGAATGGCCATGGGGAAAGACAGGAAAGCAGAGGCCTGAAAAGACAGAGCTCTGCTCCATCAGTCCACTCTAGAATATGGGTCCAAGAGGGCCCATAGAAAGGAGACCACCCAGGAGACATGTTTACCATTGCCAACATGGGAGAACAACTACCACTGAGCAATGCCTGAGCTCAAGCAAACAACTCGAGCGACAACACTATGGCACCGCAAACACAATGACCTCATCGCATCCACCCGATGCAATGTGTGAGGACAAACTGAGGTAAACACTCCCCTCCGAACCAAGCATAAACACCCTGTGCTAAGAAATCAAGACAACGTTGCCACAACGTCATTCAGGCCCCTAAAACCATCGGAGCTTTCCTTTGCCGACAGACAGAACGGTCAAAACAGAGGTATAATTGCACTTTCTCTCTGTGCTTTGGGAAACGCGCCTTATAAAAAGCGTCCGATTGCGAAGTGCACCTGCTCCACGGAGGTACAGACACATCACCTGGATAGGAGGAGGACATGTCGTGCTCCTTGCTCACACCGCCAGCCCTCCGGAGGTTCAAGCAGTCCTCGACTTTGCTCATTATATCCCTACTGGAACACACACACACACACACACACACACACACACATGCACACCACCCCCTGTTTTTTCCCCGAAGAGGAGCCGGGATCTGTCCTCAGCAACGAGACTTCGGTGACAGTGACGAGGCCCTCCGGTGCGCGAGGGGAGAGAGGAGAGGCGGGCACACCCAGGAAAGTGCCGTCCAACCCTGTCACGTTGATGGGGACAGTGAGCGACACGGGGGCTAACAAGACATTTGCATTCCCCCCGTGTGACGTTGTTGTTGACTCCAACTGACACGGGCAGCTGAAACCCTTTGTAAAGTTGCTCTTCTCCGCAACTTATTTTTGCTTACGCTTGATTTATACGTGCATTGATGGAATGCTACGTATCCATATATGAGCCTTTAGCTGGAGCCTTGAACAAATATTGATGCAGGAGGTGGAAGGGAAAAGAAGGGTGGGATAAAACAGTGTGTATCTGTGAATGTGTAGTTTTTCTATTAGTTTATGTTTTTTTTTTACTATATGCTTGACCCAGTCAGCCACTGTTGCACTTTGCCCCCAGAGGTCGATGCTAGAATCGGGCCTTCTTAAAGATCCAATTTAGCAGCAAATAGTCCACCCTCCATTCAGACTGGCACATGCTACCCCTCTGGCACCCCTTCATTACTTAAAGGAATGAGAAAATGAATTTTACGACCCCTGACCTCCACTCCTTTTCTCCGCCTGAGCAGCCTCCCTCTGTCACAGCACACTCCGTCCGGTCAGCCCTCTGCCCTCCTTAAGAAAAGAATGGAAAAAAGGGGAGCGAGGAAATGCATTTTATTGCCTCCACTTCGCTCCCTCTCCTCCTTATTGACAAGGGTCTCCATCCCAAGCAGCGCTCTCACTCCAAGCAACTGCTCTCCTAACTCATTACTTAGAAGAGGGTACAGCAAAATGAGTTTTATGGCCCCCGGCTCTTCCAGTCTTTGAAGACCCCCTGGACTCACAGTGGCCCACTCCGTCACTGTCCTTTTCCCTCATTACTTAGGCGAAAGATTGGAAATGAATTTTACTGCCCTTCTCCTTTCTCCTGCGCGCACCCACACCTCCACGCAGGTCCTGTGCTCCATTGTCTCCTGAAACTCTTAAAGAAGGAGAAAATCAATTTTACTGCATCCCCTCCCTCATAAAACACGGCACACTTTGTATTTCTTCTGACCTTTTTTTTCACTTTTTAAGAGGGCGAAAATCAATGACCTAGCTCCGGTTTTACTGCCCCCAAGATGTTTCCAAAAAGAGCGGCACACTTCGACACTGTGGTCTTCTGCTGGGCTGCCCTCAGCCTGGGCCCCTCTCCATATTAGCATACAGTTGGTCTCCTTTTGTCCCCTGTACAGGCACACTTCTGCTCCGGAGAGAGTGACGATGTGTCGGCTCTGAGGGCCCAGCGCTGGAGCCCGGAGACAGGGCGGGGGGTATTGAA
>CM030182.1:6904176-6911676 GCA_017639675.1 Aplochiton taeniatus | reverse complement strand
AACAAACACACAAACAGAAAGGCTCCCGTGGAGAAGCCGGAGCGAACACGGTGGCTTGGTAGAATCCTGGAGGCGCATCGCATTGCTTCGATAGAAACAAAGGAGTCACACAGGGACCCGTGGGACCCAGGAAGCCACCAGTCATTCACCAAGTCTCTTTACCACATGCCCTTTCGTGTGAGTGCTGACCACATTACAAATGCTGAAACCAAACACCCTTAGTATAATACCTCATACCAATGAGAGAGCACAAGAACAGAACAGAATCATCTAAACAAATGGGAACCAATGTGTCAGCAAGAAGGAAACAGAGGTCATCAAAAGATTCCAACCTTAAGTCACCTCTTTTTTTTCATAACATCCATCCCGAAAAAAATTGGCAAATCCATGGAGGTCAATTTTTCTCTCTACAAGGGTAAATGGGTTTGCAGCGGGGCAACAGAGCAGGAAACATACAGGATGAGGCATCAATTAACAGAATATTCCTAGAATGGGAGCTGTTATCGTTTTGCACAGAATTACCCCAGGGCTCTCAGAACATTAGCATTTCTCTAAACTGCTTTAAACGCTATTGACATTACCAAGAATATGCACAGGGCAAAGTTGGGTTAAAGCATTTAGGAACTGGCAGGGCAGCGATGGAAAGAGAGACGATCATGGATAAATCAATGGGGGAGTCCGCTTGGAATAGCCCATCCACACACCCTGCTAGCATGCATCGTGTACTTATCTGTCGATGGACATTTTCCAAGAGCTCGATGACCACGGCCAATGGTCATTTGCAGCGCTGCCTTTCTGACCACCCGGCAGGACAAAGATAAAGGCTGGCTGCTGCAGGCGGTACTACCCCTGCAGGAGCTCTCGGGCTGACCCCCACTGTGACCTTTGTACTATCCATCCGGGAACGGTGCCTGGCTATCAGAGGAGAGCTAGCCTGTGATAAGCATTAGAGATTTGATTTCATTGAAACAACTTTTATTGAAATGGCTTTCCAATGGGAGAAAGTGAAATCCTGAGCATTGAATATTTATTTTGTAATATTTACACAACTTTCCCTGCAGAAACAGGAAGAGGAAGAAATGCACTGATATCATGTGCCAAGGTGTTCATACTCTCACTCACACTGATTTGTGACAGGTGGGCGGGTTTAAGGTCATGATTGTGTGTGTGCTCATGATCTCAAAGCATGTGTATAGTGTGTAGTGTGTCAAAGATAGAGAGTTTGTGTGTGTCTGTGTGCATATAATGAGTGTGTGTCAGTGCATTCAATGTGTGCATGCTTGAGTCTGTTTGGCAGGTGTGAATATTATCCCCAAGCCCTTCAAATGGTAGAACAAACACACCTGAGCCTGCTGATTACAATCTCTCATGGAGACCTTTTCATAACTACACACGCGGAGAGGAGGAGAATGCCGTGGGAGTTCCCTGGATCAAACCGGATTAGCCTGATATTGGGCCCAAGATACTCTTTAGGATTATAACAGCACTCAGAAAAATAATCCTGTCTGCCAATGTTTAAACATGCTGTACAATGGCACTTTGGGTGTACCTTTCAGCCGGGAGAACCTGGTTTGATCTAGCAAGATAAAAACATGTAACGACCCGTCACTGTGCACTAAGTGCTTGCGTGGATCACTTGACATCATCAACCTGACATAGGGGAAAAAGGCAGCGCATGAAGCAACAGCGTTGCTCCACGTGAATGTTACACATATACCACTTTTTCAAATCAACACAGGACTCTCGTTCTGTCAGGGGATGGGCTCGCCGTAACGAAGCAAACAAAAGCAAATATCAGCATAAACCTAACGACTGGCAGCAAGCAAACCAGTACCATGATGAGACCAGTAAAACGAGCCGTGACGGGGGGACGCAGGGAACGGAAGACCCGGCCGCGAATTGTTCTTATTGGGAAGTCCCCATATGCAGCGCAAAACAACGCCGTCAGATGCGTCCCCCTTGACTCGTCCTGACAACACAGCCTTGCCCTCGGGCTTGTTAACCGCTGATGGAAAACATGCGTTCTCAAATTGAATCGAGCTGAACAAGGGCTAGCTGTGGCTGGTTGGGAGTCAGGTCGCAAGTGACAGCGTTCCACCTTGAGGTTTGCATTTCTTAATGCAAGGTGAGAGCAACAGATGTGCTGGATGGGTGGGATGGGTAAAAATGAATATAAGCAGATAAATGGAGTGTCAAGAGTTGCAGCTCAAGTTTAGGAAACCCAAAACCAACCACCAGGCCTGACGCTAAAAGTGTTGTTTGGAGTTTAGTGTGATCTGTGTGAGGCTGTGTCTCTAACTTCTTAACCAGCACGCCATACATTGGGTGACCAGGTGCAACCAGGTGAGGGGCCAACGAAGTCTCAACACTCTGGCCAGGGGGAGTGGGGGGGTGCTTTGGGGGGGTAGAATGAACCGTATTAAGTTTGCTAAGAAGTGGCTGAACGGCTGAGGGCTCCACATTGCCAAGCTGGCCTCTGGGGCCATGCTGAGTACTTCAGACAAACTCCCTGAGAACAACCAAGAAGCAGCCAAACTGACTCACCTAAGCTAGGTCTGTTGGGTAGCAATCTTGAGGAGAAAAACATAGTTTTACGATACGCGGTTGCCCCTTGGCCATCGGCGGCACGCTGGCTGACCCACTTCATATTCGAACGCCTGACCCAGTTCTTCTGATTGACCTGTTTGGATGCGGCACCATATGGCACACCGAGGATGGCGCGGTGCCTCCAGCCCTCTGGAAATGCCACGGCTCTGCTCTCTTCGCACTGCGACCGTTCGCCTTCTAACTGGGGACAACAGGAGGGAGATGGCTTGGACTGTGGAAGCTCCCAAGCGGCCTCGGGGGCGGAGGCCCTGTGCGCAGAGCTTAACTCATCGCTACAATAGAAGCGCTGAGCTAAGATAGCCGGAATGGATGGCGGGTGCAAACCAAATGAATGATCCTCTTTGCTGGTGGGAGGGGATTGTGTTGCCGGTGGGAGGGCCCTAGTCACAGTTCTCAGCCCCTCGATGTAAAGCGTTTTCAACAAACATGTTTGTGTTGGCGTGGAGTCGCAGCCTGCAGGGTGTGTTTTTGTTGTGCGTGTTGCGTGCTGCTAAAGACTTGGTGTTATTCCGTCCTACTCCCTTCCTCGCTCACTCTCTATTCTGGGAAAATCCAAATTACAGTCTTTCAGCGTGTGGTTGGCCTGTGTGGTTCCGGGTTTGTACTTAACCTACCCCTCCTGCTCCGTCTTTCTCCCATTGGCTCCTCATACATCTCTCTCTGCTTCTCTTCTTTTGTTGATCTGTACTCTTTAATATTTGTGTTAATCTCTTGTGTTTCAGTCCTACCGTACTTATGCTTATTCTGGGCTTTGTATTCTGAAATTCATCTAGTTCGGTTTAGTTTCTGCTTCGCTCTTTTTCTCTTTTATCTTCTATTTCCCCTCTATCTGCTCCTCATTTCTCTCTCTCACTATCGCTCTCTCCTCTCCTCTGTCCTCCAACATTCTCTGTTCTGTTAGGTCTCTCTCTCTCTCTCTCTCTCTCTCTCTCTCTCTCTCTCTCTCTCTCTCTCTCTCTCTCTCTCTCTCTCTCTCTCTCTCTCTTTGGTCTGTATCTGTGTGTGGATGGATGTCATGAGTAGCACCATGTCCCCTCTAACAACACGTCTTCCCTGTGGCTTCTCTCCACTCATTTCACCTCTTCCTGTCCCCATCTCCATCTTCTATAATTACCACCAGGACCTATGGATCACCAGCACACAAATCTCCATTCACAAATGTGACTGTTTGTGGGAGGAGTGGGAGAAAGTAAGAGAGAGAGAGAGAGAGTGTATGTGAGAAGCAAGTGGCATGTGTTTTTGTAAGAACAAGAACACATTTTTATTTCAGTTTGTGTATGTGTGTGTATGTATGTGTGTGTGTGTTTGCATGTGTGTGTGTGAGTTTGCCCGTGTGTGTGTGTGTGTGTGTGTGTGTGTATGTGTGTGTGTGTGTGTGTTTCCCTGTGTGTGTGTGTTTGCCTGTGTGTGTGTGTGCTTGTGTAAATGCTGTCATTTGGCATGTCTATATACTCACATAATTACTAAGTTCTATTCTAGATACCTGTTAAATCTATTTTGTAACTCTGTATGACCCCATTCACTTACACTGTTTGAATACCCATGCATAAGCCTCTGTTTTTACCCCGCACTTTATTTTTGAGACAGGTCACTGCTCTCGTGCTAATTTTCTCGGGTAGCCTTTTCAAGGTTTCTTTCATCCTCACTGAACGCTTTGCTCCTATTGGAAAGGTCACGTTATTCACAATGACACCTCAGACGTGTCTAAGCTTGTTGTGAAACGGCAACTTGGGCAAGGCAGAGTGTCTTGTACAGGTGTGGACAGCCTGTAGGCCATAAATCCAAAAATGAGACAGTTGGAGACAAAAAGTTTGGCCGTGTCAAAAGGTATTCCTTTTTCCAAATAATGTATCCCTTCAGAACCTTTTAATTATCATATGAAACATTAAAGTAGTTACACATTGTACTCATAGCACCCAGATGAGCAGAAATATGCAGTGGTTCCAACAGTTACACTCTAAACATGTTGATGTTTTATGAATGCCAGTCACTTATCAAGGTAAGACCACTCTTTGTGTATGTAGGGAAGTTAACCAAAAATAGCACAATAATCCACATTGCACATCACACTATTAAAAATAGTACACTTAGTCCAAAAAGTAACATGTAAACGGATTGAGAAAAGATCAGATTTTTAATCTATGTAAAAACAAATCTCCTGATGGATTGCTCTGGATCAAGTTTGTTTCCGGTCCGCATTTCAAGTGTAAAACACATCCCAGTGGATCGTTAACCTATTGAGACTGGGTCCAGCTGCACACCAATCACCACCCTCTAATCTGTGTCTGTAATCTTAGACTTCCTGCACGAGCCACTGCTAACTGCTAGCAGCGAATGGCCGCGCGCTAAACACTGGGAGCGTGACGATACGGCGCAGAGAGGAGCCTGCTGTCTCCAGGTCCAGCCACGGAGGAAACGATGACCAGGCTCTCTATGACATTCTTAGCAGTGTCCCATTTGGCTCAATGTGACAGCTTGGCCGCTCTCTGTCTTCCTCGTCCTGCTCTTTCGCCTTTCTTAGAAAAAAAGAAAAAACCCTGTTTGTTTCAGTTGCATGGTTACCCATGATAAATAAATAAATATGCATGATTATATAAGCAGTGTTTGCTTCAGTGTGACTGTGAGCCAAAAGCCTTGCGAGTCAAATGCTGATCCCAACACTCATTAAGGCCTGCACAAAGCTCGCCCCTAGTTGTTACCAGAGTAAAAATCCCAACGAAATCTGGACTACTTTTTGTCAGGCAGACAGTTCATGAAGTGTTTTTAGTTTTTTTTTGCTGAAGGTTACATGAAGTATTGGGACTGTTGGATTTGCGCTGTTCAAAATTCAGGAGGGCCAAAGGCACAGTTGTGAATGTAACTGATTGGTTGGCTGGTTTTAGGTTTGGGTGCACACTGTATTCAGACCATGGTGTTATAATCGGACTACGCTTAAGGGCAAGAAAAAGTTGTGCAAGGAGTGCATTTTCCCCCCAATGCCAGGTTCTCAGACTGGTTCTCAATGGAAAGATGAAGAGGGAGAAAAAAGGCGAGAAGCCTTTTCTTTTCTTTTTCTTTCTCCATGACTTGTGTCTCGCTCACATTCATCCGTCGTTCCAATCTTGTACCTTCTCTTCTCCCTGTTCCCTTTCAAGTTCCCTCTCCTTCTTTTCTGTCACGTTGGTTTTACCTCTCCCTTCATCTGGGTTCCTCTCAAAAATCACTCTCTTTAATCTCTTGCCATTCCAGAATTGTTTCCCCCACCCTCTGTCTTTGTCTGTTGCCATCCCCACTTCTTCTTCATATTTCCTCCATCTTCTTTGCCTCCCCACTCTCCCATCTCTTGGCCTTTCTTTCCCCGTCTCACTCACTCTCTGGCAGACTGGAGGTTTGAAAGGGCTCCTTTATCCGGTGGGGTTGAATGGTGCAGGTCCAGTGGAGGCCCAGGACAATGGGCCCATCATCAGAGGAGAGCGGAGCCCCGTGAAAGGGGAACAAAGACTCCCCTTTAGCCCCAGTGAGGCCCACCACTCTCCTTGCTTCTGTCCTGCCACAGCAGCAACAGCAGCCGAAACGGCGTGCGTGCATGTGTGTGTGTGTGTGTGTGTGTGTGTGGGTGTGTGTGTTTTCCTGTGTGTGTGTGTGTGTGTTAGGGGTGGTGTGTCTGTGTGTGTACTTGTCCATGTGCATGTTGGGGAACGACTGTGTTTGTGTTCCTGCCCGTTACAAGCAGGTGCTGCCCTGTGGGGCTCTGGAGGTTCTAGAATGGCCCGGAGAGCGCCTGGTCTTTCAGATATCATCCCTAGCCATGCTGCTGCCCCATATCCCACTGGCACTGCACATCTATAATGGTCTGAATCTACCTTTCTGCTCGGCCCTAAACGAAAAACCTCTTGCAAAATTCATTTCTGTGTTTCCCAGCCTCTGTGCTTCAGCTTGAAAAAATGTCTAGGCGGATGTGTGCTTTTGTGTCCTTCTTTAAACATCACAATACATGCGACGGCCATGAATATGCATGGACACTTAACGACTTGTGTGGACGTCTTCTCCGGCGAGGGAATGCAGTCCTTGAAAAACAACTTTTTGTGTGAGTGGGGGAAAGCTGTTTGTGATGCCAGTGTGCGAGACTTGCTGATTAGTGGGCATGGTGGAATTCAGCACTGGAGGGACTGGACGGGAGAAACATGAGAAAGGGCTCGCCTGCCGAGGGGTTTGTCATCGTTATGTACTTTTGATCAACCAAGGGAAAACCCAGGTAACGTTGTAAAAAACATTGTCATGAAGCATTTTTTATGCAGTGGACGGCTTTTGTTAACAGATGCACAGAGCCTTAGATCTGCATCGAGGCATTTGATGTTCTTCCAGGGATCCTGGTGGCATCGTGCAATAGTGCTGGAGGCAAACCAGGCTCATATTGTTCTAAACTGAAAAGGGAAGGACTTTACCCAATGGAAAAAAGGACGGTTTAGAAATCCTATCACAGAGGCAGAGACCAGAGCTGACCTGGAAGGTAATCATATACTATGTATTACATCAGAGGGCTAGAGATGCCTAGGGTCACATCATGTGTGTATCATTCGTGTGTGTAACTCATAGGCACACATAAGTGTTAACCTGTGTTGTGTCATATTTAGAAAAGGGTGTGGGTGTGTATTTTTGGACGCATAAGTGCACGTGTTACTGTCATTGTGTGTTTGTGCATACGTGCGTGTTTGTGTGTGTGAGTTGTCCAAAAGCATCCTCCTTGTCTACATGTCAGGTCGGGCTATGTTGCGCGAGAGCAGATGCTCTGTGGGGCCATCTCAGACCAAAGGTCTATATTTATACCCGTGCAGCCCATACGTCACGCATTAACCTCAGCAAGCCTACAGGACAGGTCACGAGCAATCAAGCGATGGCCCGCTCCCATTTGAG
>CM030182.1:6884176-6899176 GCA_017639675.1 Aplochiton taeniatus | reverse complement strand
TTAATAGCATTCTACTGATATGTAATCTGCAGATGTTCTACGTTTTAACATAAGCCTCTGCAATCATAACCAAGTTCCATAAATTGAGGTGTGGTGAGTGGACACATATTTAGGTCAAATGGTTTTTGACCAGTCTGATGTAATATAGATTAAAGGTCTGTCAACGTAACACTTGTATTACAATTCAATCACAGTTTAATGGCCATACATTGTTGCATAAGGTCTTTGTCAAAGATGGTATTTTAACACACCATCTGTTTCAGTGTCAGACTGTCAGTCCTCTTTGGCAGCATCTATAGGCCAAAGCAAGAACTGCGTTCCGACTGGAGAAGGCCCCTCAGGCTATTGCCCATAGTGCAACCTCAGCCTTAAACAACAATAAAAGCTATTAGTTCTATCTTTTTTTCATATAGTCCAGTCATCTTAGTTTAATCCTTTTATTCCCGTGGATTGAGAACAATCATATTGGAAGAGCCTGTGAACTTACCCGCCCACGACACCAAAATTATCTCATACTTGTACTACCCACATTTGTTGAAAGCCAGTGAGAAGGTTCAGTGATATTTTAAGATATAACAAATTATCTGAGGGAAGAGGTGCATGTTTTGAATTCGGGGAGCCAGACTGCATGGTTGTCTAGGGAATTCCACCAACCACCCGCCTGCGTCTCATTCAGATGGCTTATCTCACAGTAAATGATTCAGAAAACGATAAATGGTTCCACACTGAAAAGGTTGTCTCCTTCCCTTAATGGAATGTCTTCCTTAGTTACTGAGAGGGCCTTGTGAAGTATTTCGCAGACGACTGGATTATTATTTAGTGAGTCTGGGGCTTTGGTAGAGCCTCTACCATTTCTCTCTTATTTGAATAAAAGCTTGTCAATTGACATTTGACCCAATATCAGATTTTTTTTCACAAACTTGAAGAAAGGAACTATTAAAAGCTTCATAATAGGACAGTTAGTGTGGAGCTAAGACTGACAAAACCTCTTAACAGTAAGACTGGCTATGGGACCGGCGACTGAGCAAACACAGGGACAATTACATTTCAGCTAAATGCACATAGACATCAGATCGAAGTGGTCGCCAATTTGTCATTTGGGGTCATTCCAGTGTAGCCTACAGTGGAGGCTTCCCCAATACAACTAAAGGCAAACAGCACAGGAAAATACAAGACCGCAAAGGCAGAAGGCCAACAGCTGAATTTGGCCCCTTTTGGTTTCTGGGGAGTGTAGGCCTATAACATGTAGCAATATCAAAGAGCCCATCTCAACCACCTTCTGTCGAACACGGACATTACCGCCTCTGATAGATGTGGCAGTGCCTTTTGTCGACTTCTTTTTGTTCTGCGTACAATGGTTATAAAGAAACTGACAGGAGCTCCGAGGGGGAGAGGTGCAGGGAGGAGAGGGAGCTTGATCTGTGTGGACATGAATGGCTTGCAGGTGTTTCTACAGGGGGAGAGTTAGATGCAGTTTCTTTCTCCCTACGTTGTCATTATGTTTAATGAGGAAAGCAAAGTTTGTGAGCTCCAGTGAGGTGCAATAAGCC
The DNA here is from genome assembly GCA_017639675.1 of Aplochiton taeniatus. NCBI lineage: Eukaryota > Metazoa > Chordata > Actinopteri > Galaxiiformes > Galaxiidae > Aplochiton > Aplochiton taeniatus. Next base: position 6,897,626 of record CM030182.1, on the reverse strand, counting down.
TGGGTTGTAGGGGAAAGGTGACAAACAAGTTTGTGTCTCTGTGCGTGAGAGTGCCTCTGGAGCAAAAGTGTGAGATATTGAGATATTATTGCAGACATAAATGGAGTGCGGCCCACAAACAGAAAATGGTAGTATAGAAAATAGCAAAACAAATTTACCAAAATAAACTTGTAAGTGTGGCACCTTATTTGAAGAGGCATTTTACACGTCAGGCTATCTATAACAATTTTAAATCCCTTTTCTAAATACGGACCCAACAGCCATAACAACATCAATATTTACGTGTGTAACATTTGGACTGACTTAATGGATATGATGGGTGATATAATATATCAATCATGTTAATCTGTGATCTGGTGACTGAATGTTATGTGTGCAGATATATTTAAAAGGATACCTGGGGGTGACACCACCAGCCTACCGCACTGAGTGACGCCAACCCTTGGGCACAGGGATATTTCATTTGAAGATATGCAGTTAAGATTAAATGCTGTACAATCAGTATTAGTAATATGAAGTTATTTTGAAGAGCCAATACATTTTTATCCCAAAAGTACATTTTCAAATGAATTACTCAAATGATGCATTCAAATAATTTATCATTTCAAATATATTACCTTCTGAACATTCTTAAAGGGATGTATTAAAACGGAAACACGCACTATAAGGAAGTTAACTATCATCTTTTTAATCATTCTTGGTTTAAATTACAGTTTTTTAAATAAATTATTGTCAAAGGTAAACACATTTCTTGCTGTCTCCCACATCAGTAAATGCTTTTTTTTTTTAAATCACCCCCAACATGAATGCACATTACAGAAGAGCCAATCTTCTCACTTGCATATTCAGATCCTACAAACAACTCCTTAAACACATACGAAATTTCTAAAATGCACACATACTAGAAAGCGCGGACAAACACATTCCTAATACATATATGCACTCAATTGCACACACGTGTTTTTTATCTCTTACTCTCGTGCTCTCACACACACACACTCACACCCACAAACACACACACCCTAACCTGTATCTATTTAAACAATGTAATCTCCTTGTTTCCTGTCAAGTAAAGTAATTGCAGCACTTTAGAAGATTCCTTTAACATTTCCTTTCTTCTTATGTCCTCATTACTGCTGCCAAAATAAATGGGTGAGATGCTTCTCATAAACAAAATGTAGTTGACAGTATTTCTAACATGGGTGTTGGACTATATCCCTTCACAGGTGTCAGAACCAATATTTTCCATGTTTTTCAGTGAATCAAAGAGTGAATCACGCCCGCACATCCATCAGAGTTAAAGAAGCAAATGCTGTTGTACAAATTACAATGTAAAAAAAATTTGGCACAATAGCTGAAAAGAGAAAATGCCTACAAATGCACATATGTAAGATACATAAACAATATTGATCAACAACGTGAAATAATGATAATGCAATCCTAGAGCGTCCTTTGTTACAGTATAAAACAGGGAACATGTTTGTTGTTCATTTGCACATTCATGCGTGTCAACTCTGTGACACAGAGCACAAAGTCTCCTCAGGCACCTGCCGCACTCAAGCGGACTGTATGGGGTCATTGCCATGGCGACCGAGATTGCAATGATGGCCGATCCTGATTCAGGGAGCTCTGAAATGGGAACCGGCGGAGCAGAACCCCGGAAATGGAGGAGAATTTGCTGTTGTGTGAGGGTTTAGAATTGTAAATTTGTGGCCCTGAACACCACTCTGTTGAATGCTTATAGATTTGACACTGGAGGGTGGATGCATTATGGAGGAGTCTTCTTCTAGATTCTAGGGCTAAAGGCAGGGATGACAGTAGCAGGGCTAGGGCCAAGAGGGCCCTTTCAGCTGGAATAGTTCACAGAAATGAGTGTCTGGCCCTTTGCTGACCACAGCCTCTGTGTACTTCTGAGGAAAGGTTAATCTATTGCCTGACTCATCGTCCCTCTCTTTCAATCCTCCAGAGAAAGCTCCTATTCTTCTTCTTAAATCCTGTTTACCATAGTAAAGGATTGATCATTGCTGAGTACAATGGCAGCATCAACAGCTAACTACAACCCGAAACAACCCAGCACATCGAACCAGCTTGATGTTTACTGCATACAAGTCGAGTCTTTCCCACCCATGCGGTAACAAAAGCTTGCAGTCTGTTGGTCCTCACAGTTATTATGTCCACACAACTGTAAGTGACACCAACAGGAGACAGCGTTTCCTTTGACGGCTGCAATTAGGTTGTGCCCATCCATCTCATTAGTAGTCCTACGTCCCCCACTGGGACAGCCTTTTGTGGTGGCAGCAGGACCCCGTCTCAGTCTGGTTGCACACCACAACTGACACACAATGCTGCAAGCACACTGTAAGTGTGTCCAGTGGCGCACAAAAGAAAACACATCAGGGTAAAGTTTGACAGTATGATCGCAAAAAGGCCTCTCCTTAAGGGAATCTGGATGAAGAAGAAGAAGCACAGCTTTTGGATTTTGTTTCTCCCGCGGTATCAATTCAATGTTTTGGCTTCCAGGTCGGTTGGTTATTCAATTGTTCCTGCTTATTTTCGGATTAAACTCGGGGGTCCCTGGATTTCGAAGCCCTTTGGATGAGGCGGCCCAGCAATGCATGACACGTCCCTCGTGGTGACGGTTGCTAAGACGCCAGGAAGGCAGAGACAAGCAGCGTTGCTATGGTGAGGAGGAGGCGGTCTCGCGTTGGGCTGCTACCACTAACGCTTTTTTCCAGTTTGGGCATTTCAGGGTTAAATTCATCTGGGAAGAAGAGAGAGAATAACGAGTGAAAAAGACAGACAGACAGAGATAGAGAGGTGGCAGAGAAAAGAAAAAAGGAGACAAAAAAATCACCCATTAAATTCCATTATTAACACATCAATCCAAAGCAATGTGCGATGCATCACAATTGTGCACTTAACGCATGCAGAGACAAAGGCAATTTGCTGCAATTTACCACAAACCAATAATTCCCATCAGTCATGGTCCACAAGGCTTCTCTACCCTCCGGGATGGGAAATACACGCTCTCTGTCCTTTAATTCCTTTTCCACATATGCTACTACACAAATAATTATGGTTCACCCTACAGGCCATTCCATTCAAGATATTGCCTATATATATGCATTGATTGGATAAGCCAGAGGGACAAATATGCCGTAGAGCAGGAAGAACAGTTTGCTGTTCTATTAGTCTAAAACCTGTGGTTTATTCTGAGCAACACTCTGAGAAGGTTCTACTACTGCAGTAAAATAATCTGAAGGCTGGTGGCCTGGTTGCGCATCCACATTAGCCAATATAATTGTGACCAGGAATTACTAGAACTATGCGTCTAAGGAGTGTTACAAACAGGTCAATACTGGGACATTGCAGTTTTAATATGGATAACCCTTGCAGGGAGGAAGAACAAACTATTTAGAAACCTCTAAGCAGGAACTAGGAGGGCAAAATGGTTAAGAAAATGCACAAGGTGTGAAGATAAGATCCCAGGAAAGACAAAACAGACTTGTGGCATTTGGACCATCGAGAGAAAAATGCTCGGAATTTCATTTTCTGGGAATGACTGGGTACAAAACCCGACCTGACTGGTTTGGCAAGCATGCATGTCTTTTCATCCACGTCAGAGCCATTTTTAGACCTAAATCAATGAGTCTGTGGGCCGCGATGACACATCAACCCTGGAAGAAACACAGAGATCCTGTCGGAAGACAGCAGCTCGAGGAACCCCTCCTACTGTGACAGGACGTCCACAGCCTAAAGGAACACACTAGACCACACGAGGTAGGCGGACATGTTATGAACTAAATGAAGTGAGGTTTCCAGTCAATATGGCAAGCAGGAGTTGGGATTTGTTACGTTTGGCCATAATGACCACCAAATTTTGTCACACTTGGCAATGTGCTAGGCAGCAGGTGAATCGGAGAGAAGGTAACTGAGAAAAGGAAAAATCCTGCACACTGTCTAAAGCAAGCAATTCGAATGTATTGGTAGTCGACAACGTTTCGATCCATTCACGATCTTGATCAGGTTAATGACCATTCAAAGATTAACATAAAAGTACTCTAACATAACAGTAACATAACATTAACACAACAGCAACATAACATTAACATAACAGTAACATGACATTAACATAACATTAACATAACAATGACACACCAGTAACATACCAGTAACGTAACAGTAACACACCAGTAACACAACAGCAACATAACATTAACATGTCATGTCATGAGTATTTTACAGTTTCACTACTTCTGTTCTGTTAACTCCACGTGGGCTATGGGGAAAAAGTAGGGGGGAGGGCAGCGTTGGGGAGGTCAGGCTGACACAACCACAGAGGAGACAGACAGTCCAGGAGGGGCTAAGGCCAGCCTAATGGCAGCCAGAACAGGTCCAGGGAGTCACCGAGTTGGCGGCCAGCTGGCAGCAAGGCCATTAGGGTTACATTCAGTCCATCACGGTTATGCAATGCGTGTGCTTTCCCCATCAGTCCATGGTGGCTGTGGGTCATGTGTCTGTGTTGTCACTGCTAATGCACGAACACAAAGTGCATTAGAGGGCCACAGGCATTAGGATTTGTTATGATTCTGTGTGGGGCTTTTTACCCCACAGTAGGTTCACTGGCCACTGAGCCTGTCCCCGATCACTTTCTCTTTCTCTGTCTCTCTCTCTCTCTCGCTCTCTCTCTCTCTCTCTCTCTCTCTCTCTCTCTCTCTCTCTCTCTCTCTCTCTCTCTCTCTCTCTCTCTCTCTCTCTCTCTCTCTCTGTCCCTCTCCCTACTTCTCTCCCTGTTATTCCACCCATCAACATCTCCTCTCTCTCTCTCTCTCTCTCTCTCTCTCTCTCTCTCTCTCTCTCTCTCTCTCTCTCTCTCTCTCTCTCTCTCTCTCTCTCTCTCTCTCTCCTTGCACTGTAGTCCCTCCTTTCACTTATCCTGATCCCTCTGCTATTTATAATTGTTTTCTTATTATCGTCGCTGTATCTATAAACAGTATGTCTCATGGTCTTTCTTTCTCCCTCTTTTCACCAACCTCTCTTTCTTTCTCTGTCTCCCACACTCTCTCTATCTCAGCATCTCACTCTTTGCCTCCTTCTCTGCTTCTCTCTCTCCCTGTCTTTCTTTTAACTTTTGTCAACAACTTATGTTGTTTTTTCTTTGGTCGTATACCTTTCAGTGTTGTTGTTTGGTGCTGTAAGGCTGTGCATGTAATAATCTGTTTTGCTGAAGGTTCATGGTATTATCACTGTATCAGTGTGCAATTTTAAAGTGCTTTTACATTTCAATTCCCCCTTGCCAGTGATGCAATAAAAGAGCTTTTAGAGGTAAATGGCCATCATTGGTGGTGTTAAGGGGATCATCTCTCTTCCTTCTCCTGCCAAAGTTTCCATCTCAGGCAGCAGGACATAGTGTTTCAAGTCCATCACGCTTGGGCCATAAGCTCCCTACAAACAAACACACCTAAATGATTCCAAGTAAAAGGCTTTTTGTGAGCAAGAGACGAAAGGGGTTTACATGAGCCCTCTGTTACGTAATCAATTTGTTCTCTGGCGCATCCCCTTTTCAGAGAAAAACATTTGCTGAGACCGTATCTGCCGTTATTGCATTTTGTGTGAACAGCACATTCTGGGAAAATAGAGCTGTGTCCTTGTATGTACCTACATGTAACGCGAGTGTGTGTGTTCATATGACAGTGTGTGTGTGTGCGTGTGTGTGTGTGTGTGCGTTTGGAGACTTCACGCGGTGTGAGTCAAGGGTTCAAAACAAACAAAGACAGTGGCATGAGAAAGGTAAAGCAGTGGCCCTCACCGATGTCATGTACATTGATGTTGGGTCTGACTGTGTAGTCTGGAGAGGTCTGACTGGAGTCCTCGTCTGCCTGGGAGACTGACACACACACACACACATATACACACACACACACACACACACACACACACACACACACACACACACACACACACACATACACCCACACAGAAAGAACATCATTAAAATGCCAATGGGGACTGATAAGTGCACTTCAGCCACCCACAGCGTATATGTGGGAATGCATACACGGCCCTGATCTGTTCAAAGCAGCTCCATTTCAAGAGACAAGTAACCCGCCTGGTCTGCTCAGTGCTTAAGCTGGGCTATCTCCCTTGCCTACACAGCAGAGCGCTACGAAGCGCAGGGAAGATTAAAAACCATTCGGACTGGGAATGAAGGCATTACGGACTGGGGCCGTCTAGACATGGAATTACAGCCACTCTGCTCAGAGGAAATGTGAGTGCATCGGCAGAGTCGCAGTGCTGCCATAGCACTTAAAGCCGTGGGAACCCACAATACACAGTGACCAATAAAACATTTCCGCTGAGGGTGTACATACTATTTATAAATGTATATATATATATATATATATATATATGTATGTATGCTGCATGGTGCTCTGCGGGTCTATTTAGCGGTGGTGGTGAAGGAGCTAGGGGAGAATCGAGGTGTGTCGTAAACAAAGCAGTCGGATCGTCTTTCTGACGACTACTGTTACTGGCCTGACCTGGCGGACGAGGTCGCAGGTGGTAAATTGATGTCTATATGCACGTACACGTACACACACACACACGCATGCACACACATACACCCACACACATGCACACACACACACACACACACACACACACACACACACAAACTAACCCATAAAATATACCAGTAAAGAATAAACACACACAAAACACAAAGAGTACACAAGCCGACACACCGGACCACCAAGCGGGATCAGATGAGTGTTGACACAGGCAGAGGATTGGGGCGGGAGGTTAAGGTACTCTCATGTTTGTGTGTTTGTGAGTACACAAGAGCTACCAGGGCCGAAGAGGGGGATGTATTAATGCTGACAAGGTTAGCAGAGGAGAACAGCCTTTCAGCACTGCACACTGATCAAAGGCTTTCCAGGGAGAAAGCGAGAGAGGGCTACTGACAAACTAAAAATAACACACCCCAACTGCAGTGTGTGTGCATGTGTTTGTGTGTATGCGTGTGTGGTTAAAAGGCTTTGAAAAAGACAGACTGTTATAAAGAGAACGACAATGCGTGTGTGTGTGTGTTTGGGTGTGTTTGTGTGTGAATGAGAGAGAGAGAACGGCTTCAGGGGAGGGCATGTCGGTGTGTAAGGCTGTGGAAGCAGTGAGACCTGACACAACGTTAGCCCAGCCCTCTCTCAGAGCTCAACTACCAGGGAAGACACAGAGCAGTGTCCTTACAACCACACGGACAGAACCAGACAGGCTAGGCTCACGCTGGGAGCAGGCTGTCAGATCAGTGTGTGTGTGTGTATGTGTGTGTGTGTGTGTGTGTGTTTGCGCATAGGTGGGCGGGTGTGTTAGATAAAGTGAGACAGAATGAGAAGAAAGAGAGAGGATGAGGGAAACTGAGGCAAAGCGCTAGACAGAGAAAGAGGGAGAGAGAAAGAAAGAGGCAATGCAAAAAAAAAGCTAAAAACAAAAATCAAAACGTAGATTAAGACACTGACCTAGATGTAGACAGACTTACAGAGCGAAAGAGAGAGAGATAAAGAGAGAGGGAGAGAGAGAGAGAGAGAGAGAGAGAGAGAGAGAGAGAGAGAGAGAGAGAGAGAGAGAGAGAGAGAGAGAGAGAGAGAGAGAGAGAGAGAGAGAGAGAGAGAGAGAGAGATTCTCACCTGTAGAGCAGCAGACGTAGACTCTCAGTCTCAGGCAGGTGTGGCCATGGTGACGGGTGGGTGTGGCTGGAGAACAGAACATACACACACACACACACACACACACACACACACACACACACACAAACACATCAGACTCATGCTCCCTGGAAGCCTTCATATATGCAAATAGTTTTAAGTCCAGCAGGTGCCATGTACTGATATTATATTAGATACTGTTTCCCTATTTAATCACATGCACTGGAAACGGGGGAATTGGACGTCGCACAGAAGACATGTTACTAACGCCGTGTCACAGTGACAGTGTGTGAGCCATAACATGTAATACTGTGTTCTAAAATGTCAAGCTGGTGATATAACTTCAAGCACTTATGAATTGATGTCAGAATCCCATATCCACCATAAAGGAAAGGCTTTGCCCCTCACATATGTAGTAGTACTCGTGGCCCACGTTGAACTCGTAGCCCAGCGAGAAGGCACTGTAGCGCTGAAACTTCTCCGAGAACTTGATGGGCGCGTGGGGCGCGTGCGGCCGGTTGCACTCCCACCGTTTGAAGCCCATCTGGGGGTCGCAGGCGTGGTAGCCGCGGTAGCTGACCATGTAAAGGACGTACTGCTCAGCCAGTGTGTGCTCCAGGGTGCCCCCGCGTGGCGTCACGTTGTAGTGCGGGCAGTAAATGTCCAGGTAGTCGTTGACGCTCACCTGGACTGTATAGCCCTCCCGTCGCAACCTGGAGAGAGAGAGACAATAAGACCGAGAAAAGAGATGAGAGTCATCGAAAGATACCCACAAAAACACTTTTATTGTCCAGCTGATGTTTGATGTGTAGGAGTTGAAGGAGTGCATTTATAGAGGCTATGAAGAAAGAAAGGAATGGAAAAAAATATTCAGAAAAGGCTTTTCACAGGTAAGTTGTTTCTTTGAACATAGAAAGTGTAACTTCCACAGAAAGAAGGGGAACTTCTCGTACTGCTCGCAGAAGAAGAACTTAACCCGAGAGAGCCATTCCCCTGAGTGAAGCACCGGCCAAGGTCACCGAGGCGGAGATGAGCCGAGCAGTGGCGAAGAGTGACTCAATCTCTCTCTCTCACACAGACATACACACACACACACACACACACACACACACACACACACACACACACACACACACACACACACATTCATACAGAGCACAGGCACACTGTACTGTATATGTGATGAACTAGGTGTCCATACACTCGGTCGATGACGAGCCTGCGGTATGCTTTTGGCAAGTACGGAAGGTTGCTCCTCCAGTCCTGGGTTAAGAGCCACGTTGTGCGATGTGTTGAGAGGCCCTCCACCAGACGTGGTGTGAACACTCTCTGACACGCGGCAACTGAGCGCTCCCAGACCCCCTCCTGCCGGGCTCTTGTTTAGAATACTAAGCTCACTGATTATGCTAATGAAGCCGAGGTGTAATTAGACACGGTTGTTAAGGTGATTCGGCAGGTGTGGAGCTGGGTGAACTGATGGGATGTGATGGATCATTGGCTGGCGCCGGATTGTCAGTAGTATCCGGGAGGGACGGGGAGATGAGCTCGTTAGAAGGGGAAGCTGTAGTACCAGCTCACGACCAGTAGGAGGCAGTGTTGCGCCACGTGCTGCCCACTGCATACTGGTTACTCTTTCACTCAGAGCCTCTCTCTCTCTCTCTGGCTCTCTTTCATACACATTCTTTCAATCCCGGTGTCACATGAGGAGCTGCGCGCGCTCTTGGACACACAAAGACTCATATACCCCGGCATGCACATATACTGGAGCACACACTTTCACCACTATTATATAATATACACATGCACTTCTGGTATGCAAGAGTGTGTTCAAAAGCACACTCACAGACACACTCTCGCAATGCTAGTTCAAGTGTCAAGGCAGATCATCATACAATTACGAGCAGAGTAGCGGCCAAACCGCCCCCCCCCCCCCCCTCTGTCCGACTTTGTTCCGCTTCTCTCTACGTATCTTTTCTCTGTCTTTTGTGTGTTATTGGGTACGTGCCGGGCCAGATGAGTATCATGTCTCCTCACCACTGTTCTCCCCACCGCCAGCCGTCTTATCTGGCTCCTAGGCCGCCCTGCCTCCCTCGCTCCGTCTCATGGTAGATGACAGATTTTGGGTCTCGCAGCGTAGCGCTGTGAGACAACACAGCACAGTGACGCTTCAAAGCGACTATATTTAGAGAGGGGTGAGGTGGAGAGAGACAGGTAGAATGGAGAAAAGAAACAGAGAGAGAGAGAGAGAGAGAGAGAGAGAGAGAGAGAGAGAGAGAGAGTAGTGAGAGAGATAGCTTAGCAAGAAAGAGTTCCATTGATTTGAGTAGGGAGCGTATTAGGAAAGTATGTAGTATGTTAGGCCAAGAGAAGAACGAGAGACAATGTTGAGAGAGAGAGAGAGAGAGAGAGAGAGAGAGAGAGAGAGAGTTGAAAGATAAAGAGTGAGAGAGAGGGTTGTGAGAGAGAAGGATGAACAAAAGAGACCACCGTAACCGTACCACGCCGACAGAATGTTATATCACCTTGTTCTCCTTCCATTACAAAGACACTTCTAGCAGGGAGCCTGAGGTAAGAGGGAGGGAAGGAGGGAGGAGGAGGGAGGAAGAAGAGAGGGAGGAGAGCCTCTCTGTAGGTGTACTCTTTTATATAAGCAGTCCACTTAGTGACTGATGACAAAGGGGTCTGGGTGGAGGGCGAGGGATGGAGGGGGAGCGGAGGATTTAATAACTTAGAGAGAAAGGGGGAGGGTGGGGAGGAAAGAGAGGAATGGTGACAAATCCACTGAAAGGGAGAGAAAGGGAAGGGAGGCCAGAGATATAGAGCCCCGCAGGGAGACACATATGTAGTAAAGTGCAGCAGAAAAAAAAGAGTGATGGGTCTGTGTTTCTCACCCCACCCTCCCTCTCTCCATCTTGCCCTCCCTCCCTCACTCTCTCTCCCACCTCTCCTCTGTGCATTGTCTCTGTGATGGTTTTTGCTGTCTCATCATCATTTCTCTGAGAGTGGGAAAGGCTCAGCTCGTTAGTAAAGCCCGCGGAAGCTGCTGGAGACAGGCATTGGAGGGAGGGAGGGAGGGAGGGAAGCAGATAGATTAATGGAGAAGAAGACGTCCGAGAAAGAAAGAGAGAGAGAGAGAGAGAGAGAGAGAGAGAGAGAGAGAGAGAGAGAGAGAGAGAGAGAGAGAGAGAGAGAGAGAGAGAGAGCGAGAGAGAGAGAGAGAGAGAGAGAGAGAGAGAGAGAGAGAGAGAGAGAGAGAGAGAGAGAGAAAGAGAGAGAAAGAGAGAGAGCTGTGTATGTGTGAGAGAGAAATCAGGCTGAGGGAGGAAGAGATGTGAAACAGAAAGAGAATAACACCACTGTAGGTCTCGGGTCTCGGTTAAAAGGAGTCTTCTTAGAGTTCTCGCCGATATCAATAAATAACAATGGTAGGCTGGCAGCGCTACTATGAATCAGACTTCAGACGACCCAAGCACAACAGTGGGCAAAAACAAACGGTCTGCCACTCAACACAGAGGATCCAAAGGTAAACAGAAGCCGTCGAGCGCAGAAACAAGAACGGCCCAGTAACTGTGTCCCAGCACCGCCGTGGGACATAGAAGGGACTTGGCCCGGGGATTAAGGAAGCGTCCGTTTACAGCGGGACAGCTTTAACAAGACCACCAGCCCCTTCAGCCAGGTAAACACCAGTGCGTCTGCTTTGGCCCTAGGATGTCCTCATAGCGACACTCCAGCGCAGATTTCTACGTCCCCTGCTACACAACCCGGGAATGTCAGAACGCTCCATTGGGGCTTTTCCCAGTGTCTACTGCTCCTTCTATCGATACGCCGGAGCCAGACAGTCTTTGCTTGCCCCCCCCCCCCCCCACCCTCCTCTCTCTCTGTCTTAGCTCAGCACCTAAACTCATTACGCCCAACAAACCGTCGTCTCTGGTGTCTCATCGTCTGATGGAGCTGGCCTGCACAATTAGCAGCCCACTTTGCTGGGGTTTCCAATCTGAACCGGTGGGTGACAAACAGGCTAGCTGAGACAGACAAGAGAGAGGGGCGTAACAAACGGTAAAAGACCCTCCAAATTGGGACTCACCCCATAAGTCCCCGAGTACCCCCCCCCCCGCCCCCCCGGTACACCTCGATCCTCTCTTCCCTTTAGTGTGGTCTCTCCTCACGCCACACGGCCACCTTTCTCTCTGCTTCTTTTCCCCTCCTACAGCGGGAGCCAGGGCTCTAATCTCCAGGAAGGCAGCTTGCTGCACGGGGCAGAGAACGGGATGCCCAGATGAGTCAGGCCTCTGGGGTGCTGGCAGCAGTGGGGTGCCAGTGTTGGGCTGGCGGACGGGGTTCCACCGTAGATAACACCTCACACTCTGGGAGCATCCCCCCCCCGCCACACAACCACCAACCACCAACCACCACACACACACACACACACACTCGCACACACAAACACACACACACACACACACACGCACACACGCACGCACGCACGCACGCACGCACGCACGCACACTCGCACACACAAACACGCACGCACGCACGCACGCACACAAGCACGCACGCACGCACGCACACACACACACACACATCTTTTCCGTTAACCAACAAAGGAAAACCGGTCTTCCACCACGGAATTTTGCCTAATTGCTGCAGAAGACCGACACCATGAGGGTGCTGTCAGGCCCCCCTCCCCAACCCCCCCCCCCCCCCCCCCCACCCCAACCACCACCAACCACCACCACCACCACCACCACCCCCCCCCCCCCCCACCACCCCCCCCCCCACCACCACCACCACCACCACCACCACCACCACCACCACCACCACCACCACCACCACCACCACCACCACCACCTCCCGTCCCCCCTCCCGTCCCCAGAACAGCAGCCGCGCAGGAGTGTCCCCGCTGTGCCGGGCACGGGGAGTGTACTCTGTACGGCAGCTGATAAGAGGAGGCGCTCTCGCTCTCAAGGCTGGAGTGTGATTGTGTGTCCTCACTAGATGCTCTGGCTGTGGGTGACTACTCATCTGCTCTTCAAAGACGTAGCGCCGGGCGCTGATGAAAAGACCATCACTGCCTCGTCCACGCTGGTCACTTACAACGGAGACAGTGCCCGCACAAGTATGTAGGTTACGATGCTGTTTGTTTGCGGAGGACAGTGCGTGGTCATGTGTTTGTGTGTGTGTGTGTGACTGTGTGTGTGTGTGTGTGTGTGTGTGTGTGTGTGTGTGTGTGTGTGTGTGTGTGTGTGTGTGTGTGTGTGTGTTTGTCAGCGAATCAAGACTCTTATCGCTAAGTCTCCACGGTATGGTTGACCGTGGCAAAGTGCTGATCCTGGTAACACACAGCTTGGCCCACACACACACTCACCCAGAATAATCAACATACTCACGCCAGCAGGCATGCACCCATACACACACAGAACACGAAGCCGCACACACACACTCTAACACAGGGCTTTTCAGTGTAAACTGTACCAGCTAAATTAAGAACGTCCCCCGCCCCCCCCGTCCCCCCCGAGCAAAAATCTACTACAGACAGACAGCCCGTCCCCTCCTCCACCGATAAGCCCTAAATATGACTAAAGTTAATGGTTGAAAAGTAGCGCAGTGAGACAACAGACCTAGTTTGATGGTTTCCAAAGTGCAGCATGGGACTTTTGAAGTGGCGTGTTGGTGCCAGCCTCAGTCACCCTCCTAGGAAGTGTGCCACAGTGGGGACTTGGCTTTCCCAGACTCCATTCTTTAAGCCCCTC
>CM030182.1:6814176-6879176 GCA_017639675.1 Aplochiton taeniatus | reverse complement strand
TAAATGCATGTATGTGTATAGGCGCATGCAGCAAAGCGTTAGGAAGCAAGTTAGGATCCTGGCATGTAACATGTGGGTGGGGGTTAAGTGTTCTGAATTGGTGAGGTCTGTTATGGTTGGATAAGTACACCCACACATACTATATACATACACTCCCTCTCTCTCTCTCTCACACACACACACACACACACACACACACACACACACACACACACACACACACACACACACACACACACACACACACACACAGAGGCACACAAATAACCCAACAACTGTGTTTTTCTGGAGTGGCAGTGTCTCTTTCAGATTGACAGCTGTCAGGAGGGATGGATCACCAACACAAGGAGAAGGAAAAAGAAGAGGGAAAGGAGAGGGAAAGATTGAGGGAAGGCAGAGCCAGATGGTGGAACACTGATAAGGGATGAAAACGGCAGCAGGAGAGAGAGAAAGCTAAAGGGAAAGAGAAAGAGGGGGATAGAGAGGGATAGAGAGATAGAGAAAGGAGGGGTGGGGGTGGGGGGGGGTGAGGTCCTGGACCTTCCTCCCTCCCTTCTGTCACTCCTTATGATCATCTATCTGCTCTGTTCTCTCTATCAGCCACTCAGTAACCTTCAGCGCAAGACTGAGGCTGGCTTGATGAATGAAGACAGAGGCGGGGGAGAGGACGCAGATTAGGAATACACAGACAGATGATGAAAAATGACAAACAATGGGATAGGAGCGGGAGGGGCAAGTAGAGAGAGAGAGACATAGGAAGGGAGGAAGAGAGAGAAATAGGGAGGGAGAGAGCATCGCAGAGGGGTTAGGAGAGGCGAGTGGTAGAGGAAAAAGTGGAAAGGAAAGGTGACATTGGGGGAAGAGAGAGGAGGAAACTGAGGCAGTTGGCTTCTGGAGCTGGAGGACGGCCACAGGATGACATTAGTCTAACAGACTTTGGCTGCACCTACTGTGAGACATACGCTGGCAAGCCCCCACACGCACACACACACAGACACAGACACACACACAGAAATAACTCCCACACACAAACATCCCCCAGATATCCACACACACACACACACACACACACACACACACACACACACACACACACACACACACACACACACACACACACACACAGAGCGGGAAAAAATAAGCCCCTTATGCAAGCTGCATACTTAGGTCTTCCCTATGGGGAGTCTGCCGTGCCTCCTTTCCACCTGTAGTCTGGGCTGTGCAGCGCCCTGATAACCTTCACGTGGGAAACTTGGCTGAAGACCTGGATCCCAGAAAGGGAGGGTGCCCTGCCACAACAATGATAACCGACTCTGGGAGAACTGTTCACGTTATGCATGAGCCAAATCAACTGCATGGGGTGTTTGCCACGTGGCCTTAAGAAAGACATAATGGTGGGAAGAATGTTACGGGTTTGACATTTCTTACCCAAACTCTCGCACACACACACACACACACACACACACACACACACACACACACACACACACACACACACACACACGCACACACACACACACGCACACACACACACACACAACCACACAAAAAACTTTCCAGAGAAAGCCAAGATTTCAGATGACATTGAAAGATGTCCGATGCAACTGTGCCTTGACATTTGAAAAGGATGGCCGTGCTCCTTATCACATTATTGTCCCTAAATCGCTGTCAGAAGGAACAAAAACTACAGTCCTCTATATGTAAGTCTTGTTATCTCACACAGTGTGTGCCGTTTTGGTAGATTAGAGAATGCACTGGATTGTTTTACTCCAGAGGCTTCCAGACCCAGGGTTGGTAGTGGATGGCTGGGTGGGAAGTTACTGGTTGTTCAGGAAACTACAATGGAACGCAGTCGGTGTTCTCTCATCGAGGCCTAGCTACCTAAACTGGTTGTAGTATCTTAAAAAGGGACTTTTAGCAGGCCTAAATTGTCGTGTGGAGGTGATTAAGTTTGGTGGGAAAGGGAGAACAGCTCTGTTGCTGTTTCACAGTCCACGTCTACAGTAGATACTTGAAAGGATGAAGAACAGAAAAAAGGTGCACTTTGAAACAACAACTTTATTTCAGTAAATAAACGAGGCTCGGTTGAGAAGCTAGCTGCAATGTTCCTGTGAGAAACACGCTCAGGGTAATCAGCGATTTACATACAGAAATAATGTAGGTGATGAAAAGGAGGTTTGGTAAGGCAGGGAGGCAGGAGGGGGGAAAGTCAATAGGATGAGATGCAGAGCAAAGGGAAAAAGGGAAAATGAGAAAGGGAGAGGATGAAAAAAGGTGCATTCAATGATGAATAGAGCATTACTCCCCCACCCCCTCCTCGTCATCGACCTCCCCCCACCAGCCCCCGAGCACCCACACCAGCACAGTGCCCTTTACCTCTCCCTCAGAGCGAAGCATGAACGAGTGGAATGACAGACAGAGAGAGCCACCGGGCCCCCTCCCCGGAGAGGGGAAACGCACTCATCCGTTCTGATCTTAAAACAACAGCCTCCCTCTCTCTTTCTCTCCCTCCACCCTGACTCACAACCTCCCACCCGCCTCTCCCCCTCATTTTTTCTGGTCTCTCTCCTTCTCTCTGTGTGAGTCTCTCTCTGCATTAACCCCCCCCCACACACACACACACCCCTCCCCCCCACCTCTCCCTATTCCATTATGTTCTTTGCTCCTTGCTCCTTCCCTCTTGTTTATCCATTCGCCGTCAGTTTACTCCATCCTTCTTCACTGCTCTCCTTCAGCAGCGACATTCCTCCTGGCACCATTTCAAATCAGTACTTGTGTACTCATCTTTGCTCTCAACATGATTTTGATTATCTTTTCATATGACACTTTCAATTTCATGAATACCACAGATATCTCTGGCCCTGCTCTCGTTTTGCCCAGTCCTCTCTCCCTTTACCGTTTTCTTTCTTTCTTTTTTTCTCCCTTTGCTTCTTTCTTTCTTCCTTTAGTTCTTTCTTTATTGTGTTTTCCTCTTCCACTTCAGAATCAATTTGTGACAGAGGTGCTCCAGTGGTGCCCTCAGCCTTTCATTGTTCTCTAGACCGCATTTAAAAT
Organism: Aplochiton taeniatus; assembly: GCA_017639675.1. NCBI lineage: Eukaryota > Metazoa > Chordata > Actinopteri > Galaxiiformes > Galaxiidae > Aplochiton > Aplochiton taeniatus. The sequence goes on along the minus strand of CM030182.1, from coordinate 6,876,122 downwards.
GGTGGCCAGCCAATCTCTACCAGCCTGATTCACATCTGTTCTCTCTCGCACTGAATAATAAACCTTTTTTCCCCTCCACTCACTGACACCACCAAGATGCTGCTGACGCGCTCCAGCGTTTGACAAATGAGGCGACAAATTGACTTCACCGAGCATTCGAAACAACAACAATAAAACCCAAACAAATCTCACTTAACTAAATGCTGGAAGAAATGGCACAATAGAGCGATTACAAATGATTTCTCCGCCGCCTCGTCTGACTCTGCGCTCTTTCTCCCCTACCAAATCTCACCCTCGTAATCTCCCTCTCCATCCCTACCCTACCCTCGTCCTCCTCTCCCTGTTTCCAGTGGTATCTGCCCCAGACGCACATTGACCCTAGCGCTTTGGACCCAGTAGGGGGCCTTGTTCCTCTGCCTCGCTCCAGTGCACATGACTGACATACTCCGTGCTGGGGAGGAACGGAGGTAGGGATGGAGGGATGGAGGGATGGAGGGAGAGAGAGAGGGAAGCACGGCGTGAAAAGCAGAACAGCCCTGAGCTCAGGGAGCAAGGAGAGGAGACGAGAAGGAGCTGAATGTGATTTATGATCAATGGTGCTTCTCCAATTACATTCCAATTAAAGGCGCGTCTCGAGCGCCGCTCTAGTACACCGCATCCGCAGAAGGGCTTTTGACAGGCTCTGTATTGGGCCTACTTTGTCCATAACAATGGCCATCTACACTCCCAAGGACACACATGCACACACAACACACAACACACATTTGAGTGCCCCACACAAACACAATACAGCTTTCCAAGCACGTCTTCTCACAAGTCGGTATTTGAGAGAACATATAGCACCCCGTCACAGAACAAGGGCTGAGTTTATTACAGTAAGATTAGGGGCAGTTCAAAGGGCTAATGCCCACCATTATGTTGAGGCTGGTTTAACACTGCCTTACACTCTTCAGTCAATAAAGAGCCAGGGAAACGGAAAGTAGAGAGGGCAGCGGACCAGAACGGCAGGACTGCTGAGGAAAGAACTGGAAGGATAGCAATTCTAAGACAAGGGCGTACTGAATACTAGGGTTTCAAATGATTTAATTGCCGGTGTTGTTACGTTATTCCGGGGACGGTTTTTCACGTGTGGTAGCTGATGCTGAGGACTGACACATGACTCGTTGCTTTCTTCGCCATCCAGCTTAATGAATCCCACTTCCTGCCTTACAAATGAATGTATAGTGCCCTGGGGCCGTTGGCATAAAATGACTTAAGGATTTTCCTTAAGGGTCTACTTTAAGTGCTGAGTTTCCCTTACCTAAGGAAATTAATTAAGGGGGTTCCATGAAGCCCCTAAAATGTCTTACTAAGGTAAGGATAAACCTTAATAGTTTTACTGCTTTGAAAATATATTACGGCACGTTTCCATGAAGATGGCATCTTATCTTCGTAAAAAGATGAACCCCCCCAATAACCCTTTAACTATGAAAAAGCTCAACTGGAAAACAAAAAAAAGTAGCCCAAATTGGACTGGAGAAGAAAATATATCTTACTGTCTCTCAGAGGAGTACTCAAAAAAAGAAAACAAATATTGACCACCAAATTCAAACCTACACGCCACCTTAAAGTGAAATTACGGCAGGGCATTACAAATAAGTAAAAATTCCAAAACATAAAGAAATAGAGAAAAAGTTAGAAAACCTCACAATTAATAAAAAAAACGAGATCTTGAAGTTCAGGAGAGAGGCAGGACGAACTGGAAGGCAGTCTCCTCTCAAGATACCATTGTGCATGTTACAAAATGACAGTAGATTAGCCAGCAATAAATACATAGTTTTTTGCTAGCTACCGTTAACTTTACTGTGGCTTCCAACTGTGATAGAATAGTGCCAGTAATCAGTATTATAACATTCTATGCTGGATAACTGCTGGGTAACTAACGTTAATTGATTTCATATTACATGAGGAGGACCAATAAAGGGACCTCTGCGGTTACCATACGTTTTACCTTGAGAGATTTTTCACGTCTAAGGACCTTATAATGTCATTTTAAGGATACCCTTAGGCTATGTACCAAAGGAGTTTTTTGTAACACCCTTAAAGATAAGGCTAATTTAAAGGGCAAGAATAAGGGAAATGTTCTCTTAAGAGGAGTTTTATGTAACCTGTAATCATTCACACCCACTAATGGTTTAGTCATATGTTGCCCTATATGTTTTCTCACGAAATAAACATTGGTCACTTCATAATGGGCATGCTGGTACATCGGCAATAACCGGTTGTCACCGCTAATTAGGAGGTGCTTGTTTTATTGCATTATTTATGTGCGTAGGCCGACATGAGTCATCGGCCCGTGGTCCAGAAGAGTTTGTTTGTCAGAGTGTTTACAGGCCAGTCATTACTGATGAGTAAGGTGAACACGGCCTGATTTAAGAGGCAATCGAACCCAGTTCCAACCGGTTGGCTCCAGTTAAGACCGGTATTGATCTGAGAGGGATGTTTTAAAGCCCTAAGGCACTCCCAGTGTAAAACCAGTTTAAACAGGCTTGCACTGCTATATAGACTCTTGAGTTAAAGTTAGACATGTTCTTCTTTCCAAAGAAATATGTTATATTTAGTAGTCATGACAGTATTTACCATAACAAACAGGAATATTTTTACATTACTGTGTCTTGAGGATAAACGACACTTGGCAATCAAGAATGAATTAAATGCTGTACTGGGTTCACCTTGTCAAATTTGCACTTGCATGATAACATAAGTAATATATGTTTCTGTATAATTAACATTTCAACATTACCAGATCTGAAACCAACTGTAATAAAAGGGAGATCCGAGACCACATCCAATATTAATCTAATGATATGGAAGTGACCAGGGCTTGTCAAACACAATCCTATCAAGTACATGCATGAACAATCAAGATAATTCATTCAATTCATGGAAGATTCCAAACATGCTTTCAGCTTAAAAAGAAATTATCTGATGGTTCTGTTACAGAAATTGGTATGGAAATGTATTCTTTTTGGATAAATATTTCATCATTTCCAACCAGGTATAATTTCCAACAGGTACTTCTTCTATGCCAGGGAGAATTATTAAACAGCACGCAATTTGGAACCCCTCCTTACTTTTCCCATGTCCGCAGGTGCCTCTTGAATATCTGCTTTTTCGTGCTTTGCTGATTCCTCTTCCTCTGCTCTTTTTAAATTTAATTAAATTAAATTGCATTGAACACAAATTGCTTCATTGGCATGACAAAGGAACGTTTGTGTTGCCTAAGCGTGAACAAAAACAAACAAATTGAGCAAGGAAACAATAAGTGGGAACAATAAGCGGCAATTATGAGGCTCAATTAAACTGGTGATCCCACGAATGGGTATATAATAATTAGAGTCGGAAAAGAGGGATTTGACAGGTTGGCTGTTTTTTCCCGCAAGCTACCTGCTGTTGTGTAGGTTGAGACAGGTGGCAACCAGCTACGGCACATTTAAGTGTCCCTCCTTAGAGGGGTTTGGAATGAATTATCCCCAAACTCATGTTCCCATTTAGCGGCAGTTAGACCACAGCCAGCTTTCTTTGGTGAGGGCCAAGTCATCATCTTTGTGTGGCTTATAGATAGGGACCAATTAAAAATACCCACGCCTCAGCCTCAGTCACCTAAACACAATAATGCACTGTCATCCCTACTCACACTAACTCTAATCCAAGCAAACCCACCTGGGTGTTTTACTTAGGAGGATGAGGGGGTGGTACAGGAAAACTAAACACAGCCAGACTGTGACTTAAAAGCAGAACTGTTTAATTATAGTGCGGGAACCGGGAACCGGGAACGGGGGTGGGGGGGGGGCGGGGCGGGGGCGGGTGGTTGGTGGATGGAGGGGGGGGGGGACAAAGCACTGGCTCAAAGAAGACAGATGGCCGTTTTGAGTTATGTGAAATAATGCAAGCTGTTCCACCAGGAAGTGGTCTACTATGCTGCCGTATCCAACGGACAAAGATTTAAGGTAAATTACAACATTGTAATGATTTGATTCTATGGCTAGCAGGTAAAAGTCTGTCTTTACATTATTGTAACTAGAGAGTTGGAAACTGAAAATAGAATGTCTTCAACATTGAGTATTGATTGATGATATTTGTTCACATGCAATGTCACACATTGTTACCGTCGTCATACAGTATGTGAATCAAACAACTTATTTTACAGTGGCACCTCCCTGATTCGTTTCTCTCTACTCTCTCTCTCTGTTTCCCTGCTTAGGAGTGCATCTACAAATTCAGCCTCCCACAACGATTTCACTTGCATGTCTTTGATCGGCCGCCTCGCACTCAATGAGGATATACTTCACAGTCGGTGCACTTTTCTCTTTCATTTGCCTCTTTAAATAATACTTTGTTTTGCTTCAGCATGTTCCAGGAGTTTACTGAAAGACTGACACAAGTCATTATCTCCCTTTACTCCACAAAAACATCAAGATCTTTTGGATAATCATGCACATAGTGATGTCAAAACCCATAGCAGGGTTTATTTATTGTCAGGTCTTGGAAATAATCTTCCAACGTTTCATTCATTGACAAACTGTTTAATAACACTCAGGTAGAATTGCTGGAATTGATCTTTACTTCACTTCCACTACTACTATACAAGTAGCATTAACCTGCACTATCTATGGAAATAGAAAAAAAAAAAATAAGAAGAAAATAAAGTCATTTGTAATTATAGGAGTAATGTGAGCTCTCTTTGAGAAAAGAGCAGTAGGCAATAGTGTCCCGGCCTGATCTTGGTTTGTACATAGAGCATGGAGGAGTCCCCATTCAAGGTCTGGCGATGAGCTCCCCAGGTGTGCTCTCACAGCAGCTACATTCATGTATATTTTATGGATTTGTGGGACGTTTCCGCAGCTAACATGTGGGACAAAACTTCACGTGGCGCCAAATCAGAGGCTTTTTGCACATTTTCTCTGAGGCAAGTAATATTTTTGACAAGAGTTCTGAAAGGGGACGAGAAATGCAATTACTCGCAAATAGAGACTCCCCACCACTGCACATTTGCCCTGGGACCTAAAATTACTTCTCGCACGCCCCCGCTAGGTGTGTGTGCTAGTGTGTGTGTGTGTGTGTGGGCACATGGTGTGCATCACTGTGTCCGTGCCATTAAAGCTTATCAGAGTCGTGGTGCTGCCAGGCTGAGGTCTGCTCTGTGCTGCCGCCCCACTCTCCTTCCCCTCCGTCTGGGTTCCTCTGAGCTGTGACGCTTGCAGCTCCGTCCCGTTAGACCCCCGCTGCCACCGCCGGCCACTCCAGTCCACTGGCAGAACAGCCTTTACGGTGCTTTTAAAGACACGTCAGGAACCAACTCAGCCAATTTCGCTCAATTCGATGCTAATAACAGGCGAGGGAGGTCGGGAGTGGGTAAGGAGACGTGATAATGGCCTCAGCACACGGCATGCCACGTTCTCCATCCACCCAGTTTAACGTCCCTTCCATTAAACGTTCCTTTGCTACAGCTTCTCTTGGCTTCGATTTAGGCCAGGATTGACCTTTCTGACAAAGGAAATGAGTATGTGCCATCTCCAGACTTTTGCCAATCAAGGCCTTTGCATCACTCAAGAATACCTTATCTGTCACACAGATACAATTACTATAGCAGAAAGACAATTCATATACGAAGACAAAATAAAAACACATTTTGAATTCATGTTTTGTATTTGACCTTCTCAATGACGTGACTTCCATTAAGCATTGGTATCCACCCACATTTGTGTATATAATGTTTTAATTAACTCTCAAAACTCGAGCTTTGAAGGATCTTTCACAAAAGGGAGTGTAATGGATGTATCAGCGGGGTGTAATTGAAAAGAAGCCGACATTAAATCCAGTACTCCCTACCATTTCTACAAATCTCATCTCCTTTTTCCTTTTACAGGACCAGTCTTCTCTTAAAGCAATTTTTATTTTATGGAATTGTGGATTTTGAGTCACTAATGTGACAGCTTTATTATTCCACACCGTTTCCAATCTGAAAAGATAGCTGCCATCATTGTCCCCAACACTCGCCCTTCTAATATTTGGTCGACAGCCTTTATCTTTCTCGCCCATTCTTTTCCTCAGTATCTACTCACATCTTTTTTTTTTTTTCTTTACGGCTCTTTCATCCTGACTAAACCACCTAAATCCATCACTCATTCTCCCCATTTCCTCCCTCCCAAGCGACACTGCTCTTTTCAGATCTCTCTATCCTTCTGTCTAGTGATGAACCTACAGCAGAGTCGTGTGTGAGCGATATCGGTGATTACTCTCAGGCAGGGTGGCCCTGATGCCACGTGTCATTTTTCTTTGCCAGCTGATGAGATTTGTTATTAGAGAGAATGGCCCTGCGGACGCTCCAACAATAACAGCAGTCCCATCCCTTCATATTGTTGGAGCACCCGTAATGTGATTTCAAATAGACCTCCATTACAGTGGCTCTGTCACGCTGCTTCCATCACTGGAGGCTGGGTGGAAAAAGGTGGAAAAGACTTTGTCATGTGACAGAGGCACTGATAGGTGAAGGTAGGAAGGCTGTGTAATTTAGCTGAGAACATTTATTGATCCCCGTTTTCTCGTATTAACTTTTTTTTTCCTAACCATACTTTCCTTCAAATTCTGTCTTAAATGCAATGCTGGCATATGGTCCCCTATCTTTGGGGTCATGGGTCACTAATGGAAAAATGAAATGAATGTAAGGGAAGTCACATGGATCCTCCCTGAAAGATCATGCACTTTTTAGAAATGCATTAATCTGCATACATTAATTTACTGTATGTTTATGACTTGTAAATCAAGATGTCCAATTCAAAATCAAATTAGAAAAGAGTTTGAATGTTATTCTTGTGCAAATGAAAATACAAGGCTACAACATACATTGAAGTACCAGTTGGTCCGTTGTTCACACAATTATTTTATTACTTAGCAAAACTGTTCAGGGGGGGGGGGGCAACAACGATAGAGAGTTTCATGCAATGTACTACCTTTCTTTCCATTCTAAATAAACCATCCAGATTGTAGAAATTGCCCATAAATCATGCAACACAGTTGTTTTTCATAAGTCCTTCGTGTCCTTTAATGAGGGGAACTGATGAAGAGTGCTGCTTCTGCTTCACCACGCCTCGCTCTCCTTGGCCACTCTCCTCACGACCTGTCAGTCAGCCACTTGCAGGCCTCCGTGCGTCTGTCTCTGACAGTATCCCCCAATATCAATCACCCCAAGTCTTTGCATATTTTTGAGTTATAATTAAGCTGAGATTGCGAGGTGGCGCAGCCGATCAATCTGCAAACCACCAGACCAGATTAAATCCAAATTCTTAACTCCGTCCACAGATGGCAACCTAAACAGCCTAAACTAAGAGGACTGCTTTCGGGTGGCAAGAAGGAGCCCCCCTGCCAGGAAGAGTAGCCCATGTCGGTGCATGTGTGTAATTTGGAATTAATGGGACGGTAAAACTTTTAATTCAAAATCCCAGCCTTGGGGACAAACACATTTGCATACAAATGAACACAATTTCCTGTTTGTTCAGTATGCTAATGCAAAACAAGAAACGTACAGTGGGGCTGCCAGAGACGAGTGAGCGGCCCGTCTCTCGCCGGATGGTAAACGCAGGCACCCAACCGAGCACTTCAAACACAGCGCTGTTTGAGATATCAGGCTGGGGCAGGGGGTGAGTGCAGCTTGGCCTAAAGGACCACACATTCCCATGGGGGCACAGACTAACCTTTTTTTCTCTTCCGCTCATTTACACCTGAAAATAACAGGTGAGGTGACTCTTTCTCTGAACGCAGAATCCAATTAAAGACCACTGATCTGAGGGGCGAAGGCAAAGGAGGAAGTTGTCCCATGGGTGGGTGGGAGGGTAAAGCTAGCAGCACCTTTTTCAAGCGGAATCATTTCACAGTGTAATTACCAAATGATACCTCATTGGTCTTTCTTCTTTTGATACCCTACTTGGCCTTCGTGAAGTAGATTTTTGTTAATTGCTAGCCTTCACACGATGGGGAACGCTTCAGATAAGCACTGTTGAATAACGTTGAAAATTCAAAAGTGTCTGTCTCTCCTTGTGTGTGTGTTTTTCCATTAAGCCCACGAGGAATGCATAGAATAGTAATGATAGTGGAGGAGATGGCGAGACGAAGGCAGGATCTGTTAACGGAACCATAACTCCTAACGGCAAACACAAAACACAAAGAAGAGGGAAAACTTGTTGGCATTACAATAAGTGACTGGCAAACCTGAAGAGAAGAGAAGCAAAACCGACAGCTTGTTAAACATTACCAACAGCCACAGCTCGCTTGTCTGCTTGGAGTGGATTCAGACGCTAAACCCCGCTCTCAATTCTATGGCATGTTTTGTTTACATTGTGTGGGACGCGGGTCAAGCCAAAGTGCCATTTATTTGCCTTAAACACGAGAGGGATTGCCACGTTGCTTCTGTCCCAACCCGGCTTCACCAAGTCTGGCAAGAATGCACGGGTTGTAAATGAAAAGTCTTTCATTATGACCGGAGTGACCCCAGACATCAGGTTATGCTGAAATACAGCCCCCTTCCAACCGCTCCTCATTAGTAAGCCCAGCAGCCTCTCCCATGTACACTCCTCTGCTGGAACTCTGAAGGTGACACAGCAGTTACAGTGGACTTTGATGGCCAACTGGGGAGCTGTATTTTATAACTGCCTCTCCGCAGAGGAAAAGGCTTCTCGCAATCAGCCGCAACTATGACGGCAGCATCGTCTCCTGGCACAGCAAGGGTGTTCCTATGCACTCTCCAAAAGTGAAGAGCGGCTCCAGTTGCGTCTTCGGCTGGTAAATGAAAGATAAAACTACTGCAGATCATCTCAGCCGGATGCACGTATAATCCAATCACTAAATCATTCATTAATGGAGTGTTTACATCGAGAGTAAATCACGCCATTCACCCCCCTGAGGAGCCTCCCACATCTCTCTGAAGCCCCGCTACGTGACTCGCCCCTGTAAATCAGTGGGTTAGAGGCTGTTCCAACGGGTTGTACTGCTGCAGTGGTGCCAGGAGAGAAAGGCAGCTGAGGTGGCAACTAGCTAGTCGAGCGAGAAGGAGGTCTGTCAGGAAATATTACAATGGACCCAGCCATATTGAAAGTTAGGATGAAGCCCGGGCCTTCCCCTCGGTCCTCCCACTGGGTCCAATTCCCTTGCCGGTCCGAGGATAAAAGTCACTCAGTCATTGCATATTCACATGCCGACTGCGGGCCTGATTAAATCTGTATTTAATTGGATCAAATCGAGTCGCGATGGAGCGACTCCCCCTGGCGTTTAACCCACCGTCGTCTGTCAAGTGAAAGGGAAGAAAATACTACAGTGGGAATTAGCAGCGAGCAATGAATACCAATGATAGCCTGTGCTAACAGTCAGCTCAGGAGGTGAGGCCCACACCTGCAGTATGAGCAGAAGAGAGTCGGAGCGGGAGGCCGCGGTTGTGTGGCGAAGAGTCTCGCTGAAGAAATTAGGCTGAGATTTTGTGGTGCAAATGTCTTTGTCATTGCAGCTGGCTGCTGTACTAGATACGGCCCTGACCAGCGTGTACCAGCAGAGCATAATGGGATTGACTGTGTGCTCAGGTGTAAACATAAAAGGCTCACACACTCTACCATGTGGTCTATAAGAGGTGAGATGTGAGCGTTTGTCGGTTTTGTCAATTTGAGTGTTCATTCAATAAACTTTAGCAGTCAATTGACAAAATCTACATAAGCTACTAACACACACACACACAGACACATTCACACACTGCCACACACACACACACACACACACACACACACACACACACACACACACACACACACACACACACACACACACACACATTCCCACACACACAAACACTTCTCACACACTAAATGATAGAAGAGTCGCTCTAGCAGCTGCTGGCAAACATAGAGGTGTGGGACCACCGCCCCTCCGTATGGCTCTATGAGCGTGAAGTTGAGTGATTAGAGGTGTGATTCCACCAGGTGACCTTGCGGGTCAGAGGAACCTTGGGTAAATTACCCCACGGCGGCAGGCCCGTATTGAGCGACTCTGAATCGCAACAAGGTTGATTGAAAAATGGACATTTGCATTCAAGATATTGAGCGGCTGACACACGGCGAACCAGCAGCGTGCAACATAAAGTGGGAATAAAAAGAAACAAGTGAAGGGGAGTAGTTCTGATGAGTAAAGAAACACTCTTTCCCATAAGGCTCTGCGCACAATGGCCTGGCACTGGGCTGGTAACAGAGTAAAGACCCAATTGGGAAGTGGCTGTGTATTTGGAATGAACAGGGCTCTCCTGCTCATGAACAGCACATACACTGTGATGGATTGCTGATGAACAGTCTAATGAGGTGGGGGTGGTGGGGGAACGAAAGGTAGGGAGGGGGGTAGGTTTGCTGACGAACAGCAATTATATTTTTGTATAGATTTAAAAAAAAAAAAAAAAAGAGCCTCACTCTCACGGTGCAGGAATGCTAATGCATCTGGCATTCTCAACTCCACTGTTAACGTTCTGGCAGCCCGCATTAGAGATAATAACATCATTTGGAGAAATTCACCCCATATTACAGCTTCTGCTGGTGAAAGTCGCAACTTAATGGGACACCTGATTGACATTTATTTCATTTAAAGTTCAAAAGGGAAATTAACTCAAATATAACCCGACACTGCCTCACAAAAGACAACCGATCCGACACACTAGATTGGGAAAATCTGAATTGCAGATGCAAAACCCAGAGGATCTTCCAGATATTTTGCACATGTGGACAACCACGCCAGGGGACTCTTTTCGCCAGCACAGCTAGAATGTTCTGACTGTCAATTGACTGTGGCGTCGGTTGCATTACAATTGACTCCATTCAACATCAAATATAAACCATTGTGGACACAAATGAGGTTATCTCCATTCTCTTTATGTTTTCTCCATCACAGGCATCTTTGCTGTTAACACCACTCAGCACCTCTGGGGACAAACTACTTGGCATTAGACCAATTTCCCCTGGAATAATCCATTCTCTGCTGCCTTGGTGTGTTGCTCTTGCATCCCCCCGCCGCCATAAACAAACACTCCAGGCTGTATGTTATGCTTTTCACCGCATCATTTAACTCTACAGACTACGATCTCCAGTTGTTCCTGTCTACATACAGTGAGGCAAACTCTCTGTGAAGGGAGACATTTCTTACAATGCTCCTCTCTCCTCCCTGCTAGACGGGCCTATGCATGGTGCTGTCATTTGGCTGTCGCCCCTGACACCAAATCTCGTTGAAGACGAAGGGTGTTTCTCCCCCTCACATCATCACCCCTGCTCAGATTGTAAATGAGCCCCCCCCCCACCCCATCAACCTCTCTCTCTCCTACACCTGCAGCCTCCCCCCCGCCCCCCCTCCCCCCCTTTTCCAGGAACTTATTGTGGATCCAGCCAGTGACAGGTGCTGGCAGGGATTTTGAAGTCCTGACACAGTGGTAACTCACACAGCATTGTGTGTGTACGCAGTGCATGTGTGTGAATCTCTGTGCACGCACGCGCATGCGTGCATGTTTGTGTGTGTGAGAGAGAGAGAGAGAGTGTGTGTTGGGGGAATGAGTCAATGTTTGCTGTCTCTACATCGGCCAGCAAAGCAGGTGCTCAAGGCCACGCATGCACCTTCAGGCAGACTGATGCAAATAATGAGGAAAAGCAGGAGCGAGTTATTTGTCAATTAGCGCAGATGGCACATTTTGATCTAATAGACTGCGTGATTGAATGTAACTTTTCATTAGATGGGCTTAAGAGGTAAATAAATTATTAGAAAAGCCAGTTTTTCACTACTACATTTACTGATAAGTGGATATTGACTGCACTTAGATGAATGTTAGGGCATCATTTGAATGGTGGTTTGCTGTGGAGGTTGTATATTTCAGTCTGTAGTGTTTCAGAGTGTCTAAGTGTGTATTAAAGGGATTGTTTTTTCTAAAAAGCCACTCTACTCCCTGACACATTAATATTCTCAATGCCAGCACTCCCCCTCCCCCTCTTTATCTCGTTTCCTTCTTCCTATCTCTTTTTTCATCTCCGCATTACCTTATATCTACAGTACCTTCTCCGCTTTTTTCTTCCCTCTCTACCCAATCCTTCTTTCTTCCTACAGAATCTTTCTTTAGCTTGCTTTTGGTTATTTCTGCCGTACCTTTTTCTAACTTTCCCCACTCCCTCTTGGGAAGTGGCACAGAATCTTTTAAGTGCTGTAAAAGCAAATCTATTTATCATAACCATCCATCTCCACATTTACTCACAGGCTCTACTGAAGTACACACACACACACACACACACACACACACACACACACACACACACACACACACACACACACACACACACACACACACACACACGCAAACACACACACACACTCAAAACTCATAGATATACACAAATGTACACAATGCCTGCGGCTAAATAAAAGGCATACTCTGGAACGGAGACAACCTACAAACACATAACAGGCCCGCGTTAGCACAGCTCGGCTAAGTGAAAGGGAGGTAATGGGCGGTAGTGTCCGCCCTCCTCCCACGCACGGCACTGCGGTGGAGCTGCAAGGTCTACTGGGACTCCCCATTGACTCGGCACGGCAAGGTGAGCAGGGAGCCCGGAACAGAAGGTTGGATGAACAACACTTCAAGCGATGTGGCAGGAAGACGGAGAGGCCTGCTCGCCATGCAGGAGCGTCCCCTTCATGCGCCCACGACACAGGCCGTGGCAGGTGGGAGGGGGGGGGGCACAGAGGGAGAGAGAGGAAAGAGAGAGGGAGACCGTAACAAAGAACAGGCTAAATCAGTATGCTGCACTTCCAGACAGTCGGTCAAAGATGCATGAACAAATCAATGCAGAAACATACAACACACCCACACACACACACACACACACACGCACGCATACACACACAAACAATTAGATACATTTCCATCCAGACAAACCGCTTAATCATTGACATACCATAATTCAGTCTCCTCCATACAGCACAGTCTTGAACTAACCGACACACACACCACACCACACACACACACACACACACACACACACACACAAACACACACAGTAACACACACACAGACGGTAACACAGTAAAAGAGCGCGCAGCAGGACATTGATATTCAGCACACCCACACACCGCGTGGTGAGGATCTGGGATCTGGGCTCATCTCGCGGTTTGTCTTCCAGTTTACATACTGCACTGGCCTGCTGCACCATGGCACACAGCAGTACCCTCACTTACATGTACCGTCGTTCTTCTTCCAAACTGTAAAGATACTTAACGGTATTCCTCACATTCGGCCTGAAGACTTACAAGCTACCAACAGAGCCTTGACATATGATCACAAAAACACGGCCACAAGTCTCACACGCAGTTGCACAAGCAGTCGTGCAAACTGGCCACTCGGGCTGCCGTAGTAGTGCTGCATCTACATCTTAGTCAACAGAAGAAATGCTTTTACAAATATGCACACGCATCCCTGGCAAGCGTAGTCCATCCACCCACGGATAATAGCAAATCACTGCATCTGGTTACCTCACACTCTACACACTCAGTGACCCAGAGAGAAAGCCCGCCCCCCATTGATGGAGAAGACTACGCATAAGAGATGAGTCACGTACCGTATAGCCCATATAAATCAATCAGAATAACACAGTGATTAAAACATGTGCACGTGAGTGAGTGAGTGAGTGTGTGTGTGTGTGTGTGTGTGTGTGTGTGTGTGTGTGTGTGTGTGTTGAGGGGAGCCATGATTATGCATGTAGTGTAGCTCATGTATTAACCATTACCAAATTTACACATCAAGGTGGCAAATGAATTCCAAATAGATTTTTGATGCAGGCCAACACGAGACCTGATTAAATGATGAGGTTGAAAAGATGGAGCCACCGATAGCTCGGACGGGGTTTTGTCACCGTCAAGAGTTCCGCACTGCACGTCAGTATATATTGGCCTCAGAGTAGTCTGAGAACAACCAAATGGCTATGAGGTTCAGTAAAATGCTTTGTGTAAGACATTCAAAGTAATGGAACCCTTTGCGAGGGAAATAACTGAAAAGACCGCAACTAGCCTGCCAAAATGTTTAACTCCCATAGGACCAGCAGAGTCCCTCCGCCTGCCCAGAAGCTTCCCTCTCATGCCCCTAGGTAGGGGCCTCCTGTCCCATCCACTTAGTACTGACATTCAAGCTCTAAAGACTATGCTAGCATATTTGTAATGGAAGTGTTTCGCTTGAAGTTGTCCTGATTTAAATGTTCCTCCCTGTAACATTAGAGGCGGGCACATTAAACTTCTGCAGGCGCTGGCCGCTTTGAAGGGGTCAAATTACATTTAGTCATTCTGAAAGCACTGGGCAATGGAGAGAGATTTCAATTTTCCTTGGATGTTCTCATTATAGAGATGACGGCTGCCAAAGGGTCTCAGACCTGCCTATAATTACAGCTTCAATAGGCAAATTCTCAATTAGAACGGAATACCTAATTACTAAATTGCCATTTTCACCCTCATGCTAGATAGACTGGAGCCATATCAGAATTTCTGCTCCACATAAGTGTATTGTTGTCAAATACTCTGGAGCATTAGAGCAAAAACTTGTCACAGATTAAGACCCGCGGGGAATGTTCAAAGATCATGATATGATACGAGAGGCAAAAGACCGATGGCCTAAGCACTTAAAAGTATATTACAGAAAATGCATTAGATTTGCAAAGGCAGTGGTCACTGAGAAGTATTGTCTCAACATTACACCTCGACGTAAAGTGATGTCTGCTTAGAAAAGAAAACTATTTACTGACGGAGTCCAGATTTTTTCAAGGCACACCGAGATGCCCATTACAGAAGCCAAACTCTGCCAGTGACCATTTGCAAGGTGCCACCATGGGCTTTGATCTTTTTCTACATGGCGATCATTCCCATCATAACAGAAAATGCAATTTCCCGGCAGGAAATGGGCGCCTCACCTCAGCCCCCTCTCAGTGTAATGTACAGTGGGGCTGCAAGACGGAAGCCCCGTCTGTAGTTGCATTTGCATTCAAATCATTGAGTCTGAAATTGGTTCTACCTGTCTGGACCAGGGCTATCTCCTGTGGGTCTACAGAGCTGGTTAAGAGCAGTTTCCATAACCTTGGAGTCGATGGAATACTAATGTCTTTTGATGGCATGTGAAGGGGCCTGTGTTGCTTTTGTCTGCTCTATCTGAAGGAGAACCCTTAGTTAGATGAGTTCTGTGGAACCTCCCCACAGAGCCCTTGAAGATACCACAATAACGACTCCACAGCCAAGCCTGGTGATCGTGAAAACAAGAGTCGGGGCTGAAGGGTTCCGCTCTTTTGGGAAACTTTCGAAGCTTCGTAAAAATGCCACTAAGAGCACTTCCCTTCATTTCTTACTGATTACCAAGTATAAGAGGCCAACCTTTTATCAATGTGTGAATAATTTCTCATCACACTCACTTTTATAGGTCATGTTTGATGATACAAGGTTAATTGGACATTGAGGACCTGCCTTTAAGGGGTGCATCATGCATGAAAAAGAGGAAATAAGTCATTTCTATTTTTCAAGCTAAATAATTTACTGAATCACAGTACTTGATCCATTGATTACACTTTATCAGTAATATTTAGATTATTTCAATTGGTTTTATTCTAAAAAGTATGTCATCATGGGGGGGGGGGGGGGGGGATTATTGTATCAAGAATATAATATTCATATGCTATGCTAACACCCTTTCAGTGGAGTTGGACAATCCCACCACTGTCCATTCTAGTGGTTTCACACATAGTACAGCATGTATAGTAGCGTAGTTAATTTGCTCTTCTAATCAAATGTAACTCATGTTCGTAATTAAAAGTGCTTTAATTTCCCAATAGTAAGAGAGTGATTCATTCTCTGTCGAAGAATGACCATCACTCAACTAGTTAAGAATAATTACTGTCTGGCAGCTTAGAAGAGAGTTCTGTTTAGAGGCAAAGAATTATTTTGGCTCCAAACGTTTTTGGAAACGTAGCCTATCAAGCTGCTTCCATTGAGTTTGCCTTCTTAACATATGGGACATTCTGGCTTGAACTAGGTTTATTTCACTTTACTGCCAATGTTTACCAAGCATTGGAGTGATCAGATGCCAACGTTAAAAAAGTTGCAGCATTGATAGGGTATTGTATATTACATACGGGCTTAGAAAACATGTTGGCTGAAATAGTATTTACAATTTCCCTTGGGATCAATCAAATACATTCAATTCCATTTCTTATTTTTCTGCCAAACATTCAATAGTAATTAAACATTCAATCAGGCTCCTTTAAGAAAGGGTTGATACAGTATTATTGCTGCCTTAGTGATAGTTTGGGTTGTTTTATGTTGCACCTTAGTTCTTTCGTTTTTCTCTCGCTAACCATTTAGCTACATGCTAACAGACAAAATATCAACATATCAACATTCCAGAACTATTCCTTCAGAGCTATGATTAGTAGCTGCAAGTACTGCATCTGATGCAAGAATCAGTGGAGTGTTTCTAACTCAACATAAATTGCTGTGCAAGTGGGACCCGCTCAATAATCATTGATGAGAACTTCCACTCTACAAGGCTTAATAAATACAGGCCTTTGTCAACAAAATGTTACAAAGGGCAGACCTCACCACATCCCTTTATCAATAGGTCAGGTAAATAGCCAATTATAAATCTAGCTCAACACTTGATGGATTGTTACTTTTTATTCTTTAACTTGGAAGTGGTATTACACTCTATGGGTAGTTGGATCATTTGGCTTTTCAAACCCAACTGCTGATGTAATGCCTTTCTGTGGCAAAGATATACTGCTTTGAAGGTCATTCCACTATTCTCAGCATCTAAATTCTTCTCTTCTCTTGCCTTAAGATCTTATTTCAGAGTTCAGTTACATTTTTAACCTCCCTTCCCTAAAGTATGGACTACCAAGTGTAAAAAAAAAAGCGTTAACATTGTACTGTGTATTTTTTTCCAAGAAAGATTTAAAATCAAATCACTTTTTTCCAGATTCTATTTAAATATTTTTTCTGATTTATAAATGTCTGAAAACATTTAAATAAATGTTTACATTTGTAGTTTTAAATATAGATTATAAATCTTAAAATGTTGAGCTTGCTAAATAAATCTGAGGAAAAAAGCTTGCTTATTAATGTTTAAATGTAAAAAAATATGTACAAAATGTATGTTTTATTTTAAATTATCTATTTATTTTTAGCTTAATCTCAATCTACCAACTGTAAAAAAGTAAGCTTTCTTGCTTCTTTTTCACAAGTTGGATTAAAATGCAGAAACGTTGCAAAAGTTTTAAGATTTCTAAATGATATCTGAAACAGAAAATTTCAACATTTATGTAAATGTTTTCAGACATTTATAAATATGGGGAAAAAATACACCTTCAAATGTTAACACTTTTTTTTATACTAGGCACACCATACTGAAGCCATGGACTACATTGTCAAAGTCTTGTTTACAGAACGTGCAGCAGAGGCATGAACCATGTACCAGCAGCTAACCTGAACAATCAATTCTCAGGCCCACTGTCAAAAGTCAATACTTGGTCTAAGGCTCCCTGGCTTAACTTGGAATACTTTATGGCAATTTACTGACACAGTAAAATCTAATTAAAAATGCATTTGGACATTGATCACCTGATGGTCCGAGATTGATTGCTGCTCAGACAGCCACCTTGGTGTCTATTTATTAGACCAGGGACAGTAGAGCAGGCCCATCTCATGCAGCTGTATTGATGCATGCGACTACCCTCTGGATCTGTGCAAACCATTAAATATCCTTTTAGCTTGCTGTTTCTCCAGACATTTGCATGAATCATATATAGCAGCATCCAATGATTGGAACATAGCCCTATATTTATTAGCCACAACTTGTCTTTTATATGAACGACAAACAGTGCAGATCTACTGCACATGGAGATGGAAAGAAGTATCTTGTGTAACTCTTAAATTGTGTCTATGTGCTTTTGCCACTGTAAACTCTCGTACAATTTAAATAATGATGTCAAACATAGTGTAATGATTTAATATAACACTTTTATAAAATCCCCATTCAGTACCCAAGGTCATTCTACACAGTTGGATATGTGGTATTTAACCTTAGGTGATTCTCATTCAGCACAACAGCTAGGGGAAAAGGCTTGAAGAAAATATTAGCATGCTATCTAATGTCGCTTGGGATGATTGTGTGGTACAATGAATAGGGAAAATAACAAATTGAATGCTGGTGAATAAGAGGCATTTGTATGCAATATTGGCACGACTGCTCAGAGGCCAAGCCAAGCAGACAGCATTGCAGTCAGCTCTCAAATCCGCTCGTGTCTGACGCGCTGCCTCCGCACCATGCTGTGTGGCGAGGACCAGCCAGTTTATCTCTGAGCGCTGGTCAACACGAGTGACCGGAGGGTCACACTAGCATGGGTCAACTCTCTGGGGAACAGCCTACGACACACATTCACAAAGTGACTTCCTACATGGGGAAAACGCTTGCACCCGACGCCTTCCCTGCTGGTCCCCATAGTGGTTTCTCTCTCCAAAGGCCTCTGCTCTGCCTTTGCAGCTCACTTCCCATTCTTCAAGCTCCATATTAGGAATCTCACACCCCGGCCCATTTCCCAACCAAAACATCCACTTCCCACTTTGGCTTTGTCCACATTACCATTTATCAACATGTACGGTGTCTATCTACGCCTTCTGGCCCTCCTCCTCATATCATTGCTCATTAACTCCAAACACTCTGGGTACCTTTCCCCTCTCGGCAGAGTTTTTAGAGCTCCCCTCTACTCTTCAGAAGATTCTGTCCCCCCCACACCCACACAAGACCCGCTGGGTAATGAGGCGCTCGAATAAGACAGCAGCTCTGCTCCACATTGATCACCGGGCCCCCACGCCTCCAACTCTCAAGCAAGCTATTTGTCAAGGTGATAATTTATTTTGTAACACCGGATCTGCTGTGCCAGGGATGGGTTGTTGTTGTGTTTTTTCACAGCGCAGTTCCGAGGCCTGACTGACTCAATTTCAGGTCTCAAATCAGGGTCACAACATGTTGCTCACCCACAGAGCAATAACTGACTAAGTTCATTGGAAGACAGCGATCCTCTTCAGAAAGTGACAACAGAGCCATTTAATGGTGAGGTCTGCCACATTGTCATGAAGATTCCCTGCTATTCCATCCCACGGCCATGCCTAGACTTGTGGCCTTGGTGCTTTTCTCTCCTGCTAAATGATGAGCCTTTGCAGAGGCTCTCTGTAACTGACTGGAAGCTACAGCGTTGTTTTGATCATGCTTACACCTAGCGCCCAATTATCAAGCTACAGGCGGTGTCACCGGCCAGGCCAACACCTGATGTTAGGCGTGGGCCACCGCCGGCAGAGAGGCGACTCTGTGGCTGCACGTCGCCGTTCCCCTGTGTTCCTCAAGATGTTCCACATCTCCCCTCTCTAATTGGCAGATGGCCTCAGATGCGGGATGATTTAATGGCCTGTGTGTGTTTTTTCTAGCCTCAGTCGGCCATTAGCAGCGACATCTGTAACGAGTTGGCTGGGCACGCCGTCGTGAGAGGAAGCCGAGGGCAACAATTTCTAATGGGTATAGTGCAGCAAAGCTGGACTCAGGCAGCAATCAAGGCACTGCAGGGTATTTGTTGAACACTTTCTGTCACAGTATCTGAGATATGTATGTTTTAAACCATTCTCTACAGTAAGAAAACACGCATCTTAACAGCTTCCATCTTGTTTATTTCAGTTGCAAGGGATCCCCCAGTGTGGTGGCAGCGTGTCAGCCCTCTTTGACTTTCAATACACCAGGGCAAGATATGCCGCATCGGCCTTTGAAGTTCCCACAGAGTAATACCATAACAAGCTGCTTCCACGGCCTCTGCATCAACAGCTTGCTTTCCATGTGATCCCATTTTTTCTCACAGCTGGATATGTTCTGCAGCCATCTGGGCTGGAGCCTCGCTTAAGGGTATAACAGGCAGGCCTCCCTGTGAATTCAGCCCCTGACCACCTGTGGTCAGTGGCCCTCCGCCCCGGACCTGGTTCTCCCACCGGTGCCCCTGAGGTTCCATCTAGCCAGTGTCGGGCTAGCTAACTAACTGTAGGCTGCTGCAGGCTGCATGGATGGGGACCCAGCGGTAGAGCAATGGAGTGACCTGAAGCTAGAGGGGCCTCTCAGACTTGATCGTCTATCAGTATTCCTGCCACAGCCTCCATGGAGTTGTCTGCTACCTGCAAACTGGGTCAATTTTTGCATTATTTTACCGATTCTTATCTCAGTGTGTTGGAGGGAAAAGGCTCCACACAGACACACACGCACACACACACACACAGAAACACAGAGACACACTCGCACACACACACCACTTGTCACACACAACCTGGTATATCATTGGAAATATTTTAAAAGGAGAATACATTATCTATATATACATATCTTGTATAAAAGCTCCAGTGTGTCAAACGCTTTATGAATGATTACATCGTACAACGTCGAGACATGCTCACGCTGTGCACGTCATTCTAAATGAATAATTAACCATGATAGATAATACTAATACAGCTTGTGACAGTCACAAACTTGCATATCCTCACAGCTCTTTGAACATGCACTGGCAATACAAATTAGTCTAATGGAATATGGCTCTCCTTTATTCATCCTCCCACTGACACACTTAATTGCAACTGCAAACTGAGCTGGTTAGACGTGATGTTCGCCAGTATTGTCTAAGACTTTAACAACAACAGCTTGACAAATCCCTGTATTTTTTGTATCCCCCAAAAAACGATTTCAAATCATATTTGTCAAAAATGTGTCCTTTTTGTCTGATGTTTATTCTATGATCGCTTGGACAGGACTTTTGAAGGAAACAGACCAAAGGCAGATAGGGGGTAACAAGATGAACAAAGAAAGAGAATTGAGGTGGACAGGCTGGCAGACCAGAGGCCATACAAAAATAAGAGAAGAGAAAACAACCTAGCAGGAGACAGGAGAAAGGGGAGAGAGCATTGAAGAGGCCAGTGCTGAGGTGAATATAAATGGACAGAGGTGGAAAACAGATAGAGGGAGAATAGGAGGGGTGGGAGTAGAGATAAAAGAATGTGAAAAAGATGAATTCACAGTTAGCTAATGAGAGGACAAACTAAAGGCAGTGGAATCCACATCTATCTCTGCCTCACTGCTGCATGAGCAGTACAGAGATAGCTGACCCCCTGAAGCTTCCCTACACATTGCTACAGTAACCAGCGACTGATGTAACGAGGTATGATCCCGTGAAGATAGAAACGTGTGGGTGCTTTTGCGTGCTCAGCGAAAGTGTATGTTGGGGTTGTGTGTACTGGTTGGTGTGCTTGCACCTCTACATTTGTGTGCATGAGCATTCCTGTGACAAATAGCAAAGAGTCAGTAATCTGGGTGGGGGATGTACGATTTATGTGAAAGAATTGAGCCATGTGGAATCAAAATAAGTCATAGATTATCTGTCACTCACTACATTAGCTGATGGATAAATTCGTTTTTAATCGATTTATTAAATGAATATAGATACAGACACCGGGTGGTATAGGCCTAGTTGAAGGAGGAAAATCGTGTATTTTTCAAACATAAGACATATGTTGGAATAATTTAACTTATTTACGATTCTATGACTAGATTAACAATCGTAGCGCAACAGTGCAAACAGAAAAATAAGCAATACAAATAATAATGTACTCATTTAGTAATCGGTGGACATATGTAGATCATAAATTAGATTCAAAGCCCGTGGATACACTTACTGTAAATTGGAGCTATTCCAATAAACCGCATGTCGGTTGTTGGCTCGCGACAGGTGCAAGTTTGCAAGGACTAGCGTTATAAGACTAATGGAAAACGTTGCGAGAGCCATACTCCCTCCGTTCCTCGTTCCTCTCTTCTGCGCTCCCAGACCCTCAGTCCCAAGCAGCGGGTCGCTCACAACATCCCTGTGGTCAACAAAACGCTTTGGAATAGTTTCCTGTAGGCAGCAGCTGTTGGGACTGACGAATATACGGTCACGTTTGTTACGTTTTCAAATCAAATTCCATCGTAAAAAGAGTCAAAAGACCCATTTCTGCATCCTCCAAAGTATCAAACCTAACTGTACTTTTTTTTGTCGGCCGTTAACTTTAAAGTCACTGGGCTTTTAATTTGACCCACTGCTCTAAACAGAGAAAAATGGAATAAGAGAAAATTATTTGATTAACCGTGTCTTTTGCTTCGCTTAGAAGATCTCATTAGACTTCTCAAATACCCTTCGACTTGCCAGCTGACACTTTGAGATCTGTCTACCTGACGTCCGCTTACCGCGCGCTGCGCATCACAAGCTACAAACCCGTCATCTGATGGACAAGATACGCTCCCCTGTCCATCAATACCGCAGCTCCGCCCACATTGCACATTGCTTGTGTGCGTTTGTGCGTGACATTTGTATCTGTGTATGGGTGTTTGAGTGGTTACACCAGCACGTGTGTTTTTTCTACGTGCGCGCGTGTTCGCGCGCTCCCTTGGTGTCGTCCAAATTCTGAGATTTTAATTAACCTTCCTAATTTCGCTGGTGGTTTACATGCTATCTGGCAATAGTCCACAGTGTTAATGGCATTGTTAATTCCAATGTTTTACGCATTAGGCTCAGTTTGATTAACTCTGCCAATTTTGTTTCTCATAATAGAATCCTTTGCGAGTGGAAACCATTATATTAATCATCATAAAAGTGGTTGAAATGGGCCATTCAGGCAAGTAGGCTACTGCACTACAGGAAGATTCATATCTTAAATATTTTTCATAATAAATGCATTTTTTTTATTCAACAAAAAAATGGTAGATATACAAATTCGAAACAATATTTTTTTATTATGCAAAAGAAAAGTCGAGAAGACTCCAGATACGACAGACTCTCAGAACACCTCCATTTCCTCTTCACACGCATTTTCTTTTTCTCTGATGTACTCACTCACTCTGTCCTGCTCTGTTGTTTTTGTCAGGGATGACGCCTCTCTTGAGTGCCCTCCAGGCATGTTGCCGTGGTGACTAGGGGGAAAGGGGATAAGAGAGAGAGAACTCCAACACTTTCTCCCATTTCTCTTTCTCTCTAGCCTGGCCTCATACTATTCAGGATCAATTCATTCTACATGAACATTTGACATGGTTTTGGCACCCCTCACTCAGGAAGAACAACATGTATCACATGTCTACGTTTCACAGGAAGTTATATTTGTCTGTATTCCAGCAAGAAATGTCACTTAAACCAGAAAAGGGAAATATTGGTACTGACATATACCAAGTTCAACTATTGGAAATTTCCGCTATATTGCAAACACTATTAACCATATAGTTAAATATGCATGAGGGCTGTATCTGTGCTTGTCCTTACAGTATGCAAGCCCTTCATCCCAGGGGGAACGTATGAGTCATAACTTATTGAATAAGTTTTGTTTATATTGCCAAGCATTATGTTCCATAGTCTGTGTGCCCGTTGCATATTTTGTTTCTGCTGATGCATTGTTTTATGCTAAAAGCACAGTAGTAAGTTATATATTTTGGTTAATACATTGTTTGGTCTTTGTTATTTATTCATGAATGATTCTGGTATCGGCACAGTGGTTATTTAACTAATGAATTCTTATTAATCAGCTTTAACAATTTGATACCTCCTAATTCGTATATTGTCAATTTACTAAAGGACCTCATTCTCAGAGAAATCCATTTCTAAAAATTTTTTTTTTTCCATAATCTCCATATTTTCCATACGCTCTTGCCCATGTCCCTTTTTTACTTTTCTACAATTATCTCCTTGTATGACTGATTATGCATATGTAACTAACTTTAAAAAGCTCTTAATACAGTTCATTCACAGGTTATAATATTAATAATAATACATTTTATTTAGATAGATATTTTCTAAAACCCAAAGACAATTCCCGTCGTATCAAACATGGCTACAGAAAATGTAACACAAAAAGCAAGAACAACAGCCAAAAAGCAGAATATCAGATGAGGGACTGAACCGAGAGAGAGGGAGAGAGAGAGAGAGAGAGAGAGAGAGAAAGAGAGAGAGAGAGAGAGAGAGAGAGAGAGAGAGAGAGAGAGAGAGAGAGAGAGAGAGAGAGAGAGAGAGAGAGAGAGAAAGAGATAAAGAGATAAAGAGAGAGATTAGGCCAGAGATGTCAGAGTTTCTAGTTATGGAAAAGACGCATTGCTAGTTCAAGATACGGACAGAGGGCCGAGTCTGAGAAGAAAGGGGAGCGTACGGGGAGAGTACAGAGAGAGATTAGATGTGTGGTTACATGAAAGAGAGGTGGAGGTGGAGGAGGAGGAGGTGGAGGAGGAGGAGGATGTGGAGGATGAGGCGGAGGTGGAGGTGGAGGTGGAGGAGTAGAAGAATAGGTTCACGCTCCAGGTGGGTCTCTGCTGCGGGTATCCTTGAGCAGGGTGTTTAACCTGCTCCGCTCCAGCAGGATCCCAGCTGTACAAAATGGCTAATGTGATAGTGGAGATATAAGGGCCGCATAATGGCATCTGCCAAGCAATCAAGTGCAGTGTTCTGCAGCGTCAGGGTTTGATGAAAAGGGAGTGTGGGAGAAATGGATGCATGGATGAAGGGCGAGCCTTTGGGGAATCACTGAAGGATTCAATTAATGTTTGTGAAGATGAGGGGGAAATGAGAGAGAGACGAGGGTCGAAGACTTTTCGCACAGCGGTAATCGCATAAAGTTGAATAATGACAGACAAGAAGTGAATGATACACATAGGTTTGTGTGTGCATGCTATTCATAAAGGTGTGGGTAACAACATCAGCGGAACGGAGACAGGAAAATGGCTAAGAAAAGATGAAACCCATGCACCTTCACGCTGACTGCTGCACCACAGGTCACCCCATTGTCCATGATGTCTCGACAAGGGGGGGCGAGCGGCAGGCTGAGGGGTCGGAAAAGCCAGGGCCAAGCCGAACGACGGGAAATTATGTTTTGACTGTCGGGAGGTGGTAGGGCACAGGGAATGCCGAGAATAGATGCACTTTCAATGGCATGAAATATTGAAGAGATGAGAGCGAACAACAAGAGATGGGAGAGCAGCATGTGTCTGATGAGCAGACAAAACGAGAAGGGGAGAGTTATTAGTCGGAATGACGCATGAAGGAGCGTTGCAGGAGCGCCAGAGAAGGGAGAAAAGAGTGAGTAACAGAAAACAAAAAATAGGCCTAAAAAAACTCCACACTTCATGATTGACTGAAAATCTATAGAAATGATTGAGCATCTCATTGCCAAGTGCATGTGCAATGGAGCCGCACCTTGAAAATCAGAAGATGGTTGACATTAGACTGCTGCAGGGAAAGAAAACGCCTACACCAGCCATATAACAAGATGAGACATACAAGTATGAACAAGTATTGACAAGAGTGGTAACATGCTAGTAGTCATAACAACAATATGGAAAACTGTGGCCGTAAGCAAGTCAAGTGAAACCGAAGATGATGTTGAAAGCACAGCACCTAATATCAAGGTATGGCAAAGCAGGCGTTGTTACTTTTACTGTCTTTACCCCCGCCCGCCCTCCCCCCATTATTGAACCTCTGAGGATTGGTTTTGTCCGACAAAGCAAGTGTACAATCACCACCCAGATCAATATCCTCCGACTCAAATCAGCAGTCTCAACTGACCACGCCACGGGATGACGATCGATTAAGGAAGCAATTAAGTTAGGTGCTCAATGAATCCATAGATGTTTGTTTCTCTTTGCCGGAGCCCACCCGCCACACTATCCGCGTCTCTCTCTCTTTCTCTCTCTCTCTCTCTCTCTCTCTCTCTCTCTCTCTCTCTCTCTCTCTCTCTCTCTTTCTCTCTTTAATTCTGTCCGTTTTTACCGTTTGCTGTTTAATACATCAATTAAGGGTGTCGATTAGCGTCAGATCCATGTATTTACAGTAATGGGCTTGATCGAGAGCATCATCGAGAGGCGCAGTCTTCCATTAGCCGAGTATAATCGCTGCATTCTGAGAGGCAGTGCCTCACTCTACATCTTATCACTTTGTTGCTCTTCCAACACTAATGAGAATCTATGGAATGAGAAGTGAGCTGGCAGAGAGACGGGCCTGGCAGAGTGCATCAGAGTCAAAGGCAGTGTTAGTCATTGGCACCGCACTGGCTTCAGGGGCCGGCTGCACCGCCGGGGCTGCTTGCTCAGAGACTGATGTGGGCTAGGCGAAGCGTCAGGAGACCGTTTTTATCAGCACAAACTAGGCTAAAAGAGGATCATATTTGCACAATGATGCTTGGATCTATTTTCTGTGAGTCAGAATGCTCATATTTACGGCCAATTTGGGGTAATAACTTGTCATTACAAAAAGGCCTCTGCACCATCAAACCTGCAGCGTTCATCCTTACAAACAGCCTGCCCCCGGTGTCCACCCAATTGTCCACGCGTCCGGATCTATTTTTTGCCTCCTCCGTAAATGTTAGGTGGGAAGTTCACTTTGAAATAATGGAGAATGTGACCTTTTTCTCTGTGGAGGAGATATCGCTCAAGGATGAGGAGCATTTTGGGAATGGGGAGGGAGACAGACCCTAAGGGAGGAGCAGAAATGTCATAACGCTATCAGAGGGGGGCCTGGCATAGACATCAAACATCCCCTGTGTGCCTTTGGAGCCGAGTGGTGGGGGATTATGGCCACAAATTAACGGAAAGAAACAGCTTGTTGGACTTAGAAGGAGAGGAGGGAGAATAGGGGCTGGTTTTGAAAGAAGATGACACCGTAGATTTGAGATCTAGCGAGCCATTTCTTTTTCGGGCGGAGAGAGGTTCTGTCAGTGTAATTTACCACAATTCTGAATCATTTCAGTTTGCGACGTTAATGCTAAAAAAGGATCTCATCATGAATGTACAGCACAGAGGTGGTCTGCATGCCAAGATGGATGGCTCTAGCTGTCCATTTTGTCTCTGGTCTATATGTTACAGAACATTTTAGCCTTCTACACATTCTGTAGAATTACTATAAGCTCACTACACTACCATTGCCGCATCATGGATATGAACCTACTGTAGGTACTGTATGTGTTGTCAACCATGTTTTTATCACCATATTAATGTGTGGAGATCAATCCATAAAAAAATATATAGATATCTACTAGCCAGGAGAAAAATCAAACCCATTCCAATCGTTTCCCAGCCCTGTCCGTTATATGCCAGGGAACATCACAGCACCAAAGGCTCAGGTTTTAATCATGAATCCCACTGACGGTTAGGTCAGCTGTCCCTTGGCTTTGGCCCAACTGCAGGCAGTGGCGCTCTGACGCCCCGCTGGCGAGTCAGAGGGTCAGGCTGGACCGTCCGGCACATCCCTCCTCCCGCCAGGCCCAAGGAGCAGAGTGACCTAATTAGCAGCCTGAATAATTGCCGACTGCCTGGTGTGGCGAGGATTATTCAAATGTGTGGGTCTGTGTTTGTGTGTCGGTGTGAGGGGAGCAACGTGAGGACAGCGGCGGGTGGTCGATGCATTTGACCGATACGAGAAGTCCAAAGTCCCTCTTACTGCACGTCCGTCTGATCGATCAGCAGCACATACAGGCGGACAGTGACGGCCCAGTGTAATGAGGTCTCATGCATTTGTGCTGCTCTCTGTACCACGGGCAGACACAGCTCTTCCATCCTCTCAGACAGAGATATTGACCCTATTGACACCATGGTCTGTCGAACACACTGGGGCAATATCTGCGTCTAGTTAAATCATCCTACTCCTCTCGCCTATCCCTCCTGGGCCGCCTGCATTTCTATTGTGACCAACATTACAATCGTCAGGGGGGCGATGGGGATGGGGTGGTCGGGGGGGGGGGGGGGGGCAGAGAGTTATTTCAGTGGACTTCCCCATTGCAAGCACTTATAAAAGGGCCAAGTGTGTTGCCTCTGAGGGCCATTGTTAGGCCAGTGTAGTCCAGCGGTGAGGAGGTAATGAGCCAAGCAATCAGACTCACTTGTTCATATCCCAGTGACACAGCTGACGTGCCCATATAAGGCTGGGCCGTTTTCTTTGGCCTTTGTATGGATCTCCATCTGCTGTAAGGATGAATAGCAATCAGATGCACTTCAGACTGAGTCGGCCATCTTTGATGATCATGAAAGTTTGCCAGAGTCTGATAAACTGACACGCTGCAAAGTTAGCAATGGGACTGTTGCTCTTTATTATGGTGCCAAATTCTGTTGCTAATGGTGTGAGGTGTTTGCAAATGTCCAGCTCAGTGCTGAGGGCAAATAAGAAAGAGAGAAAATAGGTGAGAGTTTGGGAAGATAAAAGCTCCTAAGAGACATTCTTGGAGCAACTTGTTTGGTTACTGTTGTCAGACTTTTCTGAGGAAAAGAGGTAACGGCGCTCTCTTGATTAAGGAAGTCTCATTATTTTCGGTGTGGCAAATCGCACCGAGGCAGCTTATTACCATCATCAGCACTCGATAGGGGAGATGGAGGTGATCCACTCCTGGGCCCAGGGCAAAGCCGTGGTGTGCTATTGATTTGACTGTGAAGAGGTGCTTGTGTTACAAAGGGCACGTCGGAGTCTTCCATTAAGATAATTACGCCTTCTATCGTATTCTGCACACCTTCGTGACCCATTGAATGAATAAAATTGCATATAATGAACTTGCTTTTTTTGTGTTTCTGCTGAGTTAGCTTAAGAAACTAAGCCACGATGGGGCTTGCTCAGACCTCATTCGATTGGAATGGAAAAATACATAAATTCTTAAACCAATTTAATTGTAATAATTTTGTGATCCAGCTGGGCGTCGTGTTGATTAAAAAGGTCGCTTCATAAGCGCTCATTCAGATTTGATATGAGCTTTATAGAGAACTTTTGTTTCGTTTTTTACTGTATGGAAGTCAAGCCATTGCAGTCCTTAGAATTGAATACGTACAAATGAATAGGACCTATCAATCTCTGTTTTAATGCAGTCCAAATCTGATAACGCCAATGTATATGGCCCGCTGCTTAAACACGTGTGAGGTATTGTCATGCATAGAGAAATGCCCTGGGTTTGGAGATCCCTCTCAGCAGTGGCCCCAGTCTTGACTCACTGCCCCCCATGAGGGCAGCCCATTTTTTGAGGTGCCGAGGGCTTTACGGAGGACCTGTTTTGTGGCAAACCGTTTGGTATTAGCATTTTCAAAAGGGCAACCACGTCAGGCACGTCAGAAAACAGGGAAAGGTCAGCGGGTTTCCCGGCGGTTAAAACCTTTGCACTCTATCAAGCTCCTGCCTCCTGCCCTGGAAAGCCTCACACATAATTGAGAGATTGCCCATTGTTCTCGCCTGTGACATTAAAAGGGTCATTTAGCACCTAGACTGGAAAGCGAGTAAAATTCCCCGCCCCCCTCCACACACTCACATACAAACAAACACGCCGAACTTTCCCCCTGCTCTATCACGGACTGACTCAGTGGAACATGCTGCAGAGCGATACCCCCGTCATTCTCAGACTGCAGGGTTTGACTACGACCTGACAGGCACACAGCATTCAGGGCTAGAAGCTAGCTGGCTGACAGGGGGATGGACGGTGGAGGGGGTATGGGGGGGGGGGTCAGGTAGGGAGGGACTTCTCCAGGAGCGTCTGTCGGGCCTCCAATGGAACCAGTGGTGCATGCCCCGTGTTTATGTGTGTGTGTTGCGCCAGTAAAAGCCAGCAAAGCCCCCGCAGGGTACTGGTTCCAGCAGTTGGGAGATGTGCTTATACGGCTGAGTTGGCTAATCCTGCCGATCCAGAGGGGAGCGCCGGGTGGCGTAGGAGGGGGAACGTGAGGGCTCCTGAGGGGCTGGCGTAGACTCCAGTGATGGATAAAAGTGCTCCCTCCCAGGTCCTCCTATCTCTCCCTACCCTCGGGTTGACCTTGGATGGCTCCCCTGGCTGCTAACGGCCTACGGAGTGGAGATGTTATGGATATGTCAGTCGCGCAGCCGTGTTATAACAATGACACTGTCTGGTGGTTGTGGAATGCTTGCGGCGCTCTGTCTGTGTGAGTTACGTGACCCAGGGTAATGCCAAGTGACTTTCTGGGGTTTGGGATTTGGTTTGGTTCAAACGATCTCTTGATTAGACTGGGACCCAGTGCACAACGTGAACGACTACTCTCAGCCTCAGTAAACAGCAATTTCCTTCTCCATCCTCGCCTCCCTTCATCACTCTGTCCATTGGCTTGGCGAATCTGCAAATCTGGACAGAGGGGTTCCATCTGTTCCCCTCTTTGTCAGTATGTTATCTTCACCCTAACACCTCCGACTCTCTCTCGCTCACACTTTCTCTCTCTCCTTTGTCTTTTCCTACTCACCCATTTCACCCAGCACTTCAACCTCTCTCTGTTTTTCTCCTTCACTCCTTTGCCCTCTCGCCTGAGCGGCATGTGGCGACCAGGTAAATAAATCACAGAGCAGCTCTGGAGCAGATAACGAGGCGATGGGGGGATACTCAGCGCTCGGCAGATGTGTGCGGCTGCTTTGCCTGGGGCCAAATGGAGGAGGACTATGTACACTGGATAAACACACCCAGGCTAGCCCTACCTTTATAACATTAACATGGAAACCATTCTGAGACCGGAGAATCAACTACATAAGGAGGGGGACCAAAGAGAAGCCTTGGTTGGCTTGAGTTTGGAATTGGAACGGGCAGTGTGGATCTAAGGGGCTAGAGAAAGGGGAAGGAAGAGGAAGCATTGCTCCTCATTGAAAGAGTATGTTGCTCTTTTTCGACCTCTTTTTCAATTTTGTTCTCTCAGAGACCCCCTCTCCCCCAAACAAGTCCAAACAAGAATCAGGAGAAAAAACAACGATTGTAAATTAAACAGTATTGTTGCTAGACCCTACTTTTACACTTTTACTGAGATAAAATGTTTTATCTTTAACAGGTTCGAAAAGCTATCTACAGGCTGTGTTAATTCTTAAGAGAAAGAAAAAAGAGAATTATTAGTAATCATGCAGACCCAATGTGGAACCACAGAGGGCATCTTTTGGACACTGACTATGGGTTTAAAGTTCAAGAGCAGTGAGGAAAACAGGCCAAAAAAAGACTTTTAACATGCAATTAATTCCCCATAAAGAGCACCTTCATTCTGAGTTCCCATTAGAAGCCAAGCTTTTCTTCGTTTTAGAAGACAACGCAGCAGGGGGAGGAATTTGTGGGGGATAAAGGCGGCTATCACTGAGATATCGTTTTATCAAATGACACTAATGAGCCACACTGAGAACTGAGAAACACGGAGGGACAAATAGATTGAGCAATGGACTATTTAGGTGGTGGGAAAAAGATAAATGAGTATGGAAATATTATCAGAGCACATTATACACCACATATTTTGGTATGATTGCATGAAACTGGTATAATTAATGTTATGGCAAGTTTTTGATATGAAAGGGATCTAATTAAAACGGAAATGCTGTGTGTGCGTATGTGTGTGTGTGTGTGTGGCAGGCAGAAGTCTTTGTGTGACATTGAGGAGTTTCCTGCCTGCTGATTAGGCAGGTGAAGTAGTACAGTATTTTAGGATTTACTCAGTTAAATGGTTCATGGCGTTAACACAATGCTTTCATTATGAACGCTTTTGCCAACCATTGGCAAAGCAACGGAGACTCAATTAGGGCGAATAAATTAGGATTAACGCCGAAATGTGGCGCATTTTCATTTTAATTAAAGATGTTTATTATTTCTTTTTTCGCAGACATAGCAAGGGGGAATTAGGGAGAATGAGACGCCCCACTGCTTTCCAATATCATGACTTCCAGTCGACACCAAAAGATAAGGAAGAGAAAGTGAAGTTACCTGGCAAAAGTCAACAAGGATAAAAGCAAATATTCACAACATGAAAAGGAAATTGTAGACAACAGATGTCGTGGGCATGGCACAAACACACACAGACGTCACTACTTTTAATATCCAATACATTGAAAATCCTCATCACAAGCGTTCAGAATGAATTGGCCAACCCTGCAATGCGATAGGAGTGAGGGGAATCAGTGCAGTTCTCCATTTCATTCTTTTTAAAGTTACGCATGGCAAGGTTTTATGAGGCCGCACACAAATCATATTAGATGACTTGCCACCGAGTCAATTCTTATATATTACGGCTCCTCCGTGACGTCAACCTGAAGCCGAGGGAGAGGAGGGGGCCCCATGCCGCGTGCCAGAGACATATCACTAAATGGCAGCGAGACAGCGGAGGGGTGACACACGTTGTGTTATCAATGTCACGGTGACGCCTCCCGCTGTCTTGTTCTGTATGATCTAACCAGCCTGGGCAGCAAGGCAAAGCTTCTCTCTCTTTTTATTTTTTTTTTAAACAAAATGGCTCCTTAGAATGAGAAGCCCAGTCACAAAACAAAACAGCCTTTCTCAGACAGACACAGGCAAGCAACAGCAGGAATGGAAGGGCGATCTAATGCGGTGCCTGAATCAGCTCTGCTGTGGCAGGCTACAAAGCTGAGTGACATCGTGCCAAGATGATCCCTGTGTGCAGAGAGGCAATCTCTATTACACAAGTCAATGTGTCAGTCATGGAAGCAGCGGCGCCAAGTTACCCAAAGACTTCCTTTCCTCTCGGACCTCATCGCCCTAATATGGCTCTGTCAAAACAGATATTTGGCCTGGTGCTGGATTGAATTTTTCTGTTGATACATAACCACCATTGAAAAGCAGATGCTGTATGTGTTGTCCTAGCAATATCTGACCTATTGTTTGCAGAAAGCTGGAAAAGTACCAGGAGTCGCTTGGGGGTTGGTTGCAGGTCAGATATTGTATTACATAATGTATCATTCCTGCATTAGCCACTGTCCATGACTTAACCCTGTAGGTTGGAAGGTGCAGGCCCACAGCACTTTACTTGGAGTGCTATAAACAATGCCTCTCAGTCCCCATAGTATGGGATGCATAGAAGCTTAAATCAGCAAGACATTATACTTTTATTAGAGCCCGGAAATACAAGCCTACTGCTTGTATCCCTTTTACGTTAGCTCTTTGTTCATAAAAGCTGGTGATGATATAGAGCAAATATTCACAAACATATATTATCATAAACACTAGCTTAACAGATAATCAGAAAGAAGCAGGCAATGAGATGCCCTTGTGGACTTGTAAGCACCTAAATTGGGAAGCTATTTGAATGTTGCTCGTCTTGAGTATTGGGGTAGATTAAGCATCCATTCTGTGCAATGAGACTTGCATAGTAATCGACCATGGTAATGGAAGCAAGTAAATTATTAGGATAATATCTTCAGAAAGAAACTGGAGAAAGGGAAGAACACGACAAAGTCAAAAAAGACAATTTACAAAGGAAGGAAGGAAGGAAGGAAGGAAGTGAGTCATATGAGAGGAAATAAGGTAAAAACTGCAGGAAAGAAAGAAAGAATGAAAGACAGAAAGAAAGAAAGAATGTATGTAAGGAATGAAACCAACAAACAGAGAAACAAAAATCGATCAAAGAAAGGAACAAAAAAGGGAACAAGGAAAACCACAGAGTTTTAAAAAAAGGACATGGATGGAAAACAGAGCAGGTGAGAAGGCACTGGGAGAAAGGGCTCAATGAGGAAACATAAAAGCAGCAAAATGCATTTAGAAACACGTCTCTATAGTAACCAACTGGTAATTTAGCTGGTGGTGGAATAGGGGGGTTATGGTGTGGGGGAGGAGGAGGAGGGGAGGGGGGGGAGGGAACGTTGACGAGAAAGCAGCATTTACCAACAGAATCAGACCAGCTAATACTGGGGAAAGAGGGAGCAAGGATGAGAGAGAGAGGGAGTGAGAGAAAGAGGCGAGAGATGGAGATTGAGAGAGAGGAGAAAAACATGCTGGCCAGGCAACAAAAATGACATGTAGATACTGTTTGACCATAGCAACAAACTCAGTGGTGAAAAAAACAAAACAGGAGTGGATTAAAAATGGAGATGTGAGGAAAACAGAAAGACGTCTGCTTCCTGGAACAAAAGAAGGAGGGGAAAACAGGTCATCGTCCCTTGGGTTCCATAACTCTTGTGATTGGACTGTAGTTTAGCCCTGCTGGGGGGAGTGATTCCAGCCTCGCCTTTACTGCACCGTTTTCTGCTCACTTTCCCCTCGCTGTGCAAAATCACCACCACTTACAGCCAACCTTTACTAGGGAGGCAATAATGTTGCTGAAAGACAAAAACGGTGGAGATTGAACGTAGATGGGGCTCACCTTGTTTTGTATGGTTGTTGCATTACCTAGCTGTTCAATTTCACAGATTTTTAACTAGCTAGTAGGTTCAATGTAATTACATTGTTCTTGTGTGCACCTGTGTGAATGTGTGTTTGTGAGTGTATGTGTGCTGGCTCACGCATGTGTTGCTGTTACGGTTGTTCTGTAATCATTATTTTTCTGTCGGGGGGTGCCATACTGTTTTTTGATGCGACAAGCACGCTCCCTGTTGCGTGTGCTCACACACACACACACACACACACACACACACACACACACACACACACGCACACACGCACACACACACACATAGAAGAGACAAAGAGCCTGAGCAGAGGGAGGAGTTGGGCTTTGTATGCTCAGCAGCTTTAACTCTATCTGTTAAAGCTAGTTAATCTCATGCCATCAAATTATGCCTCACTTGACATGCACGGCATTAAAAACGAAAAATTATATACTGCATATTCAAGTAGTCTGCAGGGGATCTTAAAATCTCTCTGATGTCAAGATGAAAATAGCCTAATTGGCATTCAGCTACAGTTTCCATCGACTGTGCAAGCCTTTTTTGGCCAAGAGACAGGGCTTACACTACATATAGGCAAGCTTTATTCCTTCAATCTCATCTTCCGATACAGGCTGGAGTAGGGTGGATCCGGGTAATCTCCCTCCATCCTTCCTCTATCCATCCCTCTCTCTCTCTCTCTCTCTCTCTCTCTCTCTCTCTCTCTCTCTCTCTCTCTGTCCCTCAAACCTGACAAGAATGCTGATTGGACTGCCGTAAACAGCATGCAGCCCCGCCGTGGGCCACTGCTGGGTCCCAGTGCCACCGGGGAGCTGCTGGCAGGGTCCTCCTGGGGACCGGACCGGGAGCAGATAAATAACCGAGCGTGGTTGACTCCGAAGACACCGCGGCAGACGGGAGAATTAATCACCAGAGCCTGGCGAGCTGCTGGGGACCAGCTGGGTCCTCTCCTCCGTGGCACCCACCTCGCACGCCCCCACGCGCCCAGTACAGGGCTGTAGCATTAGTCCGACTGTCTGGGTGAGTGATGGCAGCGAGGCTCTCAGGTGAGTTATCCTGGCTCCTTATAAGCTTGACGCCCCTGTAATGTGACACCAACACGGCTTATAATGGGTGACCCCCATCCACTGCGCGTGCACCCTCCTCTCACTCTCTCCCCCTCTTGCTCTCACGCTGGGATACATAGATGAATAGCAAGGAGCACACACTCCACAAGGAGTCCCTCTGGCTACACACAGGGAAAGGACTTGTGGGCTCTGTGTTGACTGCATATGAGCAGTCGGCCACATTAAGATGCAATTCACACACACACATCGTAGTATTTATGGATGAACACATACGTCTGGCAGAAAATAATAAGGACTTGTGAGCTTGGTCATGCCACAGCATTATGGAAAATATAAAACGTCGACAAATTACCAAAGATTAAGTCATATGTTCAAGCGGGGGGGGGGGGGAATGAATGAGATTGTCTTCCATGACGTAATCTGGTATATACCGTGTTGAAGTAGAGCCAGCCTCCATCCCATCGGGCTGTTGCTCATCTTTTCACAAAGGATAGAATACCTCAGTAACACTATCATATCTCATGGTTATCTGGGCCACTGTTTGAGGATCAGATTGTTCTATGCAAATACTAGCTACTTTGCTGAAGTGACCCTCAAAAAGGTTTTGGAGCTGAAAAGGGGGAAATCAGTAGTAATGGACCCAAACATTCAGAGTGAGTGACAAGTGAAAAAAACAAAACCTTACCAAAAAAAAAAAAAACTTTTTACACAAAAAACACCCAGGAGGAAAAGCAGCTTTGATGTGCGGTGCGGAGCTCCTTCTGTGCCCGAGCCTAAACGTGATATTATGGGAACAATGTTGGGCCATGTTCCCTTGGCCCGGGTACAGTGGCCCGCACGCTGCCAGTGTTTGCCTATCTCTTCAGGAGGGCCGTGTCCTATCACTGGTACGTTTGGGCTAATCCAGCTAATCCCGCTTCTCCCAGCGGCCGCCTCATGGCTCTTGGCTCTCCTCCTTTGATCCAAGACTGTGGGAGTTAAAAAAGAAAAAAGCTTTGGGTCTTGTCCAACGCAGAGGACCTCTCCCTCTGCACCTCTCCCCCCTTTTATTCTAGGGACGCAGGTCCGTTGGGAGAGAGGGAGGGGAGGAGAAGAAGCTTGGCAACACTGCCGCCGTCTCCTCCATCCCAAAATATCCTGTGCTCTAATCCTGCTGAAGACGGTGGGAGCTGGTTTTCTTCCAAGGTGCAATATTGGATTCTGCCTATTTCTAATCGCTCAGAGTATTGGTGTTGATGAGGAATCACGTCCAAACAGGAGGAGTTTTACTGGAACTCACCAAGAGTGATTTCACAGGTAAAAATCAACACAAAAAGTACAAATAAGTAGTACTTAAAATGGGTTCACAAAGCATTTTCTTCCCGTCTCAAGTCATATGTCATTACTATAGTTTGGAAAGGCCCGTGAATTAATGATAGCTTTTGTTTGCGAGTCCAAAGAATGTTTTTCTTCCCACCAATTTGCCAACAATACTAAACTTCGGAATGTTGTGTCTCCATGTAGACAAACTCACACCACAGAAATGTCATGTCAAACACGGCAGTAATTGGTTGTTTGTACAACATTCAGAGTATTTGGTTTGGTGCAGATCAATGCATTCCACAATAGATCACGGAAAGCAGTTTTT
The DNA here is from genome assembly GCA_017639675.1 of Aplochiton taeniatus. Taxonomy (NCBI): domain Eukaryota; kingdom Metazoa; phylum Chordata; class Actinopteri; order Galaxiiformes; family Galaxiidae; genus Aplochiton; species Aplochiton taeniatus. The sequence goes on along the minus strand of CM030182.1, from coordinate 6,839,163 downwards.
GTTTGTTTTGACAGCGGAAGTTAATGAGGATTATTCCATCATCACTCAGGGAGCAGAGGGCAAACTGTAATGCGTTCAAACCATGCACATTGTAAATTCCGTCAGTGACATATTGGTTCAAATGTGCTTTCCATTTTTGCATTCATTATGAATTTGTGTTGTTCCGAGAGAGTCGGCTCTGTGTGTGTTTGTGCGTGTGAGATGTTGTGTGTGTGTGTGTGTGTGTGTGTGTGTGTGTGTGTGTGTGTGTGTGTGTGTGTGTGTGTGTGTGCGCGCGCCTGGGTGTGTGTGGTCAGATGTCAATCACTGAAGGCACTGTGGATGCTGTGAGGCTGTGATAAGCGTAAAGATTCGATTTCACTTCTCAGCGTGCCTGCCGCTTTAGACTCATTTTCATAATTAATTAAAAAGCCTGTAAACATTACATCACATGCCTGATAAGCCCAGGCCTAGTTTCCCTTTGTTTCAGCACACCACAAATGATCAATGCGCGCCTCCCCGTACAGGCAAATCCCATCGACTGCTTCTGAACGTTCAGTGGAATGGTGCACTGTTTACGCTGGAGCTGTCAGTCATTGTGATGAGCCTGATGCCATCTCCAAAGAATGGCACGAGCACAACTAACGGCCGTCAAAATATAGACGGGAGGTTTTCAGTAGATATTATGCTAATGAACGCGCTTGATCCCTTTTAGTTTCCATTAACAGCTTGATGTGATGAAACTTTTCTATTCCCTAAAGACAACACTGAGAAGAAAACACTCTCCTTATGGGAAAACGCAATCACATGTATGCTTCCCAATGTTCCAACGCTTTTACACTTTCTAGATCCAGACGTGGCAGCAGCCTGTGGCCAACATCTCATTTCAACACGAAGGGCTCTAAAGCGTGATGGGGACCAGCTGCCTGCTGTGAACAGGCCCTCACAGCAGCCTGGCTGTAGCGCTGCGAGATTTACCACAGGCCCTCGCCATCTTCTCTCCCTCTATTCTCCACACTTTGAGCTCTTCCTGTCATAAGCATAAAGTGCCTCCTCCTTTCCGCTTTCAAACTGTCCCTTTTCTTTTCTCTCATTTTCTTTTCTCTTCTTCTTGTTTGTCATACCATGGACAGCGTTTTCCTGCTTCTTCTCTTCTTTCCTATTCCTTCTAGGTCTCTCTCTCTCTCTCTCTCTCTCTCTCTCTCTCTCTCTCTCTCACTCTCTCTCTCTCTCTCTCTCTCTCTCTCTCTCTCTCTCTCTCTCTCTCTCTCTCTCTCTCTCTCACTCTCTCTCTCTCTCTCTCTCTCTCTCTCTCCTCTCTCGCTCTCTCTCTCTCTCTCTCTGCCCCTTCATTATTCCATCTATTTCCCTTAATGTATTGTTCCCCAGCCTCTCTTCCCTCTCTTCTGTGCTGATGTTAGCCAGTCTTGTCTATCCCTCCCTGCCCTCTGGCTCAGCTGCTGTGTTTGCTCTAGGCTTCCAGTGTGTGAGCATGGGCTCCTGTTCACTGCCTTGTTCCCATGTCGGCCCGTGTGATGTGTGCCTTTGTGAGGATTAAGGCCTCCCTCATAATGAAGAGTGTCGGGAGAGCGCCGTGCCCGGAGGTTGTGGTGGAACTGTGGTCGGACGGATTATCACAGCACATAAGTGTTTGTTGGTGCTTTAGCGACCCAGGTTCTGAAAATCTGGGATGTGTGGCAAACGAGTTGCTCAGGGGAATGTGTGATTGGCATCTTGCAGAAGCATAGATAGGAGAGTTGTTATGCCCAGCGGAGTGGGGACGTGCTGGAAGTGACATGCAGTGTTGTGTGGTGTTTGGGCGTTACGCGGCTAAAGATAGAAAAATCTGAAAAGTTGATAAAAATCTTCTTGGCTCAAGGATGGAGGCAAATCCCACTGGGTTGTGGGAGAATGTAACACCTATCCATTACACCATACACAACATAGTCCCTAAATATATTATTTATATGTATATTGCACGACAGTGGCCATAAGTTCGTGAAGCATGTGCGTCTAGCACCACGCATTAGTTGTACTCCATCTTGAACCAAGATGAGGTAATTCCCTTCAGTTCCCCCCTGACATAATACCTGGAGGAACAAGGAAGGATGATGTGGCAGGACAGGGCACCTGAGTCCCAGAAATCAGGTGCAGCCCTAATAAATACTGAGTCTTTCAGCTCCGAATAACTGTCTACTTTAATTGCACATTTTCCCACAGTAATTGGTGGAATAATTAAGACTCGGAGGAGTCGCTCGAACCATCTGTGCAGGTAAAGGGGGAATGTCCAAGAGGAGGTAGAGAGAGAGAGAGAGAATGGCAGGATGAGAAGCAACTCATTAGTTAGGCTCTGGCGTTCCGCTATTGTGCCACTGTGGTTATTACATCCCCTGGATATACCCAGAGACCCTCGAGCAGTTTTTCGGCCCCACAGTTTTTTGGGAAAGTCGGGCAAAGTTCCCGTGCGTATGTGTGTGTGTGTGTGTGTGTGTGTGTGTATGTGTGTCTGAATACGTGTGCGTGAGTGAGTGAATGTCTGAGCAAGTGTGTGTGTGGCCTAACAGGTCGCTTATCTTTGTGTCAACGTGATAATTCAATTTAGAGGACAAACACAGGGGTTGGGTAGGCAGTGAAAGGGCACCAAGAGAGATAGGAAGAAAACAGAGGGAGAGGAGAACACTGCTATTACTCTTCTGATGGCACTCCCTGACACAGACATTTATTCATTGAACCTATATCCTTTACATACCTCTCTCTCTTTGTCTCTTCATCTTCCGCTCTCTCTTTTTCTCTCTCTCTTTCTCTCTCTCTCTTTCTCTCTCTCTTTCTCTCTCTCTCTCTCTCTCTCTCTCTCTCTCTCTCTCTCTCTCTCCTTCTCTCTTTCTTTCTCTCGCTCTCTCTCACTTTTTACTGCGCTTTCTCCAACATTGAATGTTCAGCTTTCTAGCACACTCACTTTGTCGCTTTCTATTCCCCCTCTCTATCTGGTGCTGTTTGTTGGGTTTAAGGGGAACGATGTGACTCCCATAGTAAGCCAGGGAGATGGAATCAACACATAGGACTGGGGAAGGGGGCAGTCAACAGACCACCAGGATCCCCAACATCAAGCCTCTCCCTGGGGGAGGAGAGAGGGGGGCAGAGCCGGGCCCATGAGGGACCGTGGGGAGAATACATTGCCGTCTTGGTTGACACGCTTCCTGAAAAACTCAAAAAGGTAGAAACTGGAGCTGAGGGATCGTGAGCAATCAGGCTCTAAAGTACTGTGGCTGTGCTGTAACTCTCAATGGGACACAACAGAGTTGGGCTCGTGAAATGTCTTCACCGTGTGCTTACTTGAGAATGTAGCTGGTTAATCATCGATAGGACAGTGGTTTACGCAGAGCTGCTATGGCAGCATTAGACAAAAATGTTCCTGCTACAGCTGTGCTTTTGATTTTCATTAATTATTTATGACTATTGTGCAAAGGTAAAAAGGCATGTTAACAGTGTGATTTGCTTATCATCCAAGAATTCACTGTGTAGCATAAAACACATAAACAGTTGTACATAATACTACAACCCACAATATTTATGCTAGAGTCTAAATCCATATAAACAATAGAGAGTAGCCTGCTTTCTAATATGCTGGCTTATGAAACCGGCAGTGAAACCTCATATTTACTATTTGAAAAGAATGTCCCCTTGCACATATTATTAACATAGGTGTTTTGAAAAAACAACTCCTGATGAATCTGATTAGTGTCTCACAGACCCTCTTTTCAAATTACCCATATTTGATTGTCATTGGCCTCTGTGGGTCTTCAAATTGGCCATAATGCAACAGGGCTTTCAAAGCCTCCATCTTTTTTTCGGTAGTAATTGCGAGCTGCCTCAAAAGGTCTTCCTTTCATTTTACAATTACGTGTCTCTACGAGCCTAAGTGCTGGAGTTTTTCTTTTTTCATGCCAGGTCTATTTGGCCCAGTTTTTCAGCTGCTCCCTTCAGATCTGAAAACCTCTGATGAGAGGGAGAGAAAGAGAGAGAGAGAGGGAGAGAGAGGGAGAGGGGGAGAAAGAAAGAGAAAGAGAGGAGGCCTGTGAAGTCTTTGAAGCAATGCTGAACCTCAGAATGTTTAAAAGCGAGCACAGACACAAAGAGAAAACTGTGTGTGGGGGGGGGGGGGGGGGGGGGGGGCACAAAGAAAACGAACGAGAGTGAGGTAGACAGAAAGACAGACAGGGAAATGGAGTGTGTGAGACGGAAGCTGGAGGTGGGTGGAAGGGGGAGGAGGGAGAGAGGACAGTTCCGCCCGGCAAGTGCAGAGTGCAGTGACCATGAAAGTACTTAAATAAACACTGCAAGAGAGTAGGAGACGGAGGGAGGGAAGGTGAGGGAGAGGGGGAAGGAGAGAAGCAGAGAAAGTTAGAATGAATGTGAGCTACCCGTGCAGGGGAGAGAACTCAGGACGCCGGTGGGGAGAGACCTCCCAGTGGAGAGTGTGAAGGGAGAGCCAAGAGGGAGAGATTGGGGGTCACAGTGGATGGGCATGATAAAAAAGTGCAGATAAAGAGATAAACTGTCGAATTGGGCACAGTACAGTGGTCATTTGAAACGATGGGGGCAATGACGGGGAAATTAAGTTAGTAAAGTGAGAGAAAGATTGAAACAGACAGACAGAGAGAGAGAGAGAGAGAGAGAGAGAGAGAGAGAGAGAGAGAGAGAGAGAATGGATGAAGATAATTGACAAGGAAAGGAAAATGTATCAATGGAAACTGATCAAATGACAGAGGGTTAAAAAATGATACCTCCGTTCCGACTGTAACTGCCACCCCTCTGTACATTAAACTTCTGGCCAGGGGCCTCGGTGCTGCTGGAAAAGCCTTTCATCCCAGGGATAGTGCACAAACCCTGGGCATCCTCACTTCAACCACTGGGACTAGGTAGACAGTAGCAGCCATTGAGAAGAAGGGTTTCCTTTAAGTAGGCAGAAAGAGATTTGGGTTTTCAATCCCATATTCATCATGAAAGTGTACAGTATTTGCGTGTGTTTCTGTGATTATATTTTGATGAGAGATAAATACGGTATTAGTGATGTGTGTGCGTGTGTGTGTGTATGTGATCCTAATACACATACAGATCAGCCTTATTGTTTACCTTTGGATTAATCTGAGGCACCAGCTGTCCTACCAAAGTTCAAAACAGTACCCATGTACGTGTGATGTGAGTGCCAACCTACACTTGCGTGCGTTGCCTTGGGAGTGTGTGTGTGTGTGTGTGTGTGTGTGTGTGTGTGTGTGTGTGTGTGTGTGTGTGTGTGTGTGTGTGTGTGTATGTACTCCATCAGTGCTTGCGGGGTCAAAGGTCACGTATCCAACTGTCACACTGCGTCCCTTCACAGGGACTGCACCGTGTTACATCCATGTAGGGTTCAGGGCTGAGTGGGGGCTGGGTGTGGGCCAGCCAAGAGAGTGACAGGGCGAGCTGAGCGATGGCAGACGACAGGGAGGTCACGGAGCCAGGGGCCCGTGAAGAGAGAGGACATGGCGGAGGGTGGCCATGGATAACCAAAAAGAGAGAGAGAGAGAGTGGCTTCGAGGAGGGTGGTATGTTATGCTTTCCCATCGACTCATACCTTCCCCTCTTTCTCTCTCGTGCCGTCGGATCCAGGGGAGGTTGTCCATTCCTCTTTCATTTTGTGATGGAAGGATCGCCTGTGAAGGCAATGAAGCGATGAAGGCCCTCGACGGATGGAGGAACGGAGGAATGCACATATTTCTCTTTCCTCACCTTCCTCGCCAGCTCCTCTTGCCAAATGGAAAGCCATCCATTCATTTCCATACACCCTGTCTCTCTCTATCTATCTCCCTCTCGCTCTCTCTCTCTTTCTCTCTCTCTATATATATCTCTCCCTTTCTATCTCCCTCTCTCTCTCTCTCTCTCTCTCTCTCTCTCTCTCTCTCTCTCTCTCTCTCTCTCTCTCTCTCTCTCTCTCTCTCTCTCTCACTCTCTATCTATCTCTCTCTCTCTCTCTCACTCTCCTCGTTCTCTCCTACTTTACTTAACCACACATCTTACCAACACTAGTATGTCTCATTAACACCTCAGACTAAGTACGGGATGCGCCTAAAAAATAGTTTAATTATTAGAGAGCTGCCAGCTTATCCATGTCTAATTAAGCAAAAAGGAAGAGAAGATAGTTCAGAGTTGTGCTCCTCTCTCCTTCTTTCCCTCTCTCCCCCTCTGCCTTCATACTACTCAACGTTTTCCCCCCCCTTTCTCTGTTCTGGTCTACAACCTGCTTCGTTATGTCCCTCACAGATCTTAATGAGCCACTGCGACCGATTGGACCAATTAGTCTTCATAATCGCGTCAATTTTGAGCCATTCGGCCTTTTTCCTTCTGGAGTTTTTACACCCTAGAAACCACAGTATCTCACTTTTCGTTGCCTGGGGTACTTTCAGAGAAGGAGAGGCTGTACTTTGTGTCATAATCGGGCATTGCAGCGGCGAATGGTTCTCAAAGCCGGCGCTTCTGCCAGCACTTTCCAGGTCAGTTTACGTATTACTTAGCTTGATAAAAGGTGTTCTGCCACCAGCCCTGAGAGCACCCCTACCCACCCCACCAAACATTACAGTTTGTTAGCAGGTGTGGCAGGTACACAGGGTGAGTTGGGGTTATCCCTTGATGTGCAGCGTGGCGGTTCTTGCTGTGCATTCACAACCACCGCCGGGGCCATTAGAGTAGCAATGCCGTGTGGTATTGATCTCCACGCCTCATTTACATTCGATTGGCCGCACATTTGTGGTGGCTTTAATGAAGATTTTCAGTGCTGCGTTGTCTTCCGTGACCTCGGTTTATGAAGATGGGTTGGCGGTCGCCTCACACCATGTGACCCTCAGTCTTTCCCTCTCATTACGGCGACTTCTCTCGCACAGCGGGAAAAACTGGAATCGGGCGTAATTAGTGACTACCTATAATTAAGGCAGCTCTCGTCGTTGGCACTGTGGCTCCGTGGCCTAATAGTGTTATTAACTTTGCTGAATGCCGCCACACAGTCCTCAGCTCATCGTGAATGTATAACCTACTGCATACATCAAAGACAACCTCCTAATCCACTTGTGTTTGCCTGCTAGCTGCACTGAGCTTGGAAAAACAACCAACAATAATGACGGAAATGTTTCGTTCTAAATGTGCATGCTTTTTCTGCCAAATGTGGTCTGGTAAATGGTTGGAGTGACTATGTTACCACCTGTTGTGGATTCTAACCCTTTGTACCACGATTGTTGTAATCACCACTGGGTTTTTCTGATGCCTTATCGGTCTGACTGGGGTCACTGCAAACAGAGGAAGGGGGTCCCGGTTGCCAGTGACACTGTCCAGACCCTGGCTGTCGCCTGCTGCTGTGCATGAACGAGTCACTTAATCAAAGTGTACTGCAACACAACAAGGACTTAATTGAGATACAGTGCGTTTGTCTGGCGTCGAATGCAACATTGCATCGACCGCGTCACCTTGTTTATGTCACATTTGACTGAGCATGATCAATTCTGTCCTGGCATATTGATTGATCACCAATAGGCTGTCACATGCATCGACCAGGGCAATGGTTAGAATAATGCTGCTGTTGTCCTAACTGGACCACCAAGAGGGGAACCTGCTGAGCAGGTCTGATTTGACTCTGACATTTCCCTGCAGACTCCGTTTCTCTTCTGTGTCATCTTTGTCACTTTGTCTCTCGGTCTGTGAACTTAGGTGTTCCTTCTCAAAAGCGCACTTATATTTTTTTCTCTACTTTGCTCTTTATACCCCACCCCCTCCTTATTCTCAGCTTGGCATCTTCCAAAAGCCTTGCTCTCTTTCTCTCTTTCTCTCTCTCTCTCTGTCTTTGAGTTGTTTCTCTTCAAAGCACACGTTTATTTTTTCCTCTACTTTGCTCATTATGCCCCTTTTACCCTCCTGTGCTTGCAATCTTCCAGAAACCAAACTCTCCTCTGTGCCTCCCCTCCCTTCCTCTCTCTCCCTCTATCCATAGTTTTCACTCCATCCATCTCTGTCTGACACCTCTCTCCAGCACTCGCCCTCATCCATCTCGCCCAAGCGCCCATTCATAGCCTCACCTCAGTGTGTCATGGCAACCGTCATTCTCCTTCACCCTTTGCATCCAAAACACACAAACACACATACATACACTTACTCGCCACTCAAACCCACGCGCACACACACACACACACAAACACACACACACACACACACACACACACACACACACACACACACACACACACACACACACATCGTGGGGCTGTCCGTCCCCCTCCATCCTCCTCCTCTTGGCATAGCGGGGCCAATTAAGGAACATCCTAGCATCCTGCTTGGCTCTACCACAGCGCTCTCAAGGGTCACTAATTAAACACAACCCATCTCGCTCTCTCCCTACTCCCTGTCTCCACTCTCCATCATCTCCCTCTCTCCGACCGCCCACCAGCCCTCTCTCTTTTCTCTCTTTCATCCCTCTGCACCATATTTTTCTCTATTCCACCACCATTCCCCTTTGCCCTCTCACTTGTTCTCTGCCTCTCTCTCTCTCCATTTGTATTTCTGTGTTGCCTTAATTGCACCCCTTTACTTCCCCACCTCTCCTCTGCATTTTCTCTACATTTCCCCACTTTTCATGCTTGCTTTCAATCCATCCATCACTTTCCTTTACCGACTCATTCCCCCTATCTTTCCTTGTCCACTGTACCTTCTTCTCTCTCCGTCCCTTAATCCCACTTAGTCTCACTCTTCCTCTTTTTCCTCTTCGCCCATCTTTGCCATCCCATTTTTCCATTCCGTCTTTGTTCCCTTGTGCCCACTCATCTTACCTACACACTGCTGTCTTTCCTTATCTCCATTCATCCATCCCCTGTTCCATGTGTCTTTTCTGTATTCTTCTCCATCCCTTGTCTTTTGTTTCCCTCTCTTTGTCCGGAGTGGCTGGAGAAGCCCATGGAGGAGGGGGCTGGGGGGATGTGTGAAGCCTGGCGTCTCTGAGTCCAGCTATAAAAAAGTGCCAGCCATGTTCCTCTTCCACTGGTGGTGTGTTGAGCAGGCAAGCCAGTGACCCATGCCATGTACACTTTAGGATACTTACTGTCCACTTCTGACAGGCGGACCCTCCTAACAATGTTACCCCCCTTCCCCTTCCACGCACATTCACATTCACACACACACACACACACACACACACACACACACACACACACGCGTATGCACCCCAACGAAGCTGAGCCCACTGTGGCTGTCATCCAGCTGGCCACTAATGGGGTAGCCATAGAAACCCTCTGAGTACCGACTTCTCACTCAGCATCTCCAGCTCTATATTTTTGTCTTTCTCTCGGTCCCCCAATCTCTCTGTCTCTCTCCACCTGATTTCTCCCTTCTCTCTTTCTCTCTCTCTCTCGCTCTCTCTCCCTCGCGCGCTCTCTCTCTCCCGCCCTCTCTCCCTCCCTCTCACACTCTCTCCCTCCCACCCTCCCCCTCCCCCCCTCTCTCTCTCTCTCTCTCTCTCTCTCTTTCTCTCTCCCTCCTCCCCCCCCCCCCTCTCTCTCTCTCTCTCTCTCTCTCTCTCTCTCTCTCTCTCTCCCTCCCTCCCTCCCTCCCTCCCCCTCCCCCTCTCTCTCTCTCTCTCTCTCTTTCTCTCTCCCTCCTTCCCTCCCCCTCTCTCTCTCTCTCTCTCTCTCTCTCTCTCTCTCTCTCTCTCTCTCTCTCTCTCTCTCTCTCTCTCTCTCTCTCTCTCTCTCTCTCTCTCTCTCTTTCTCCCTCTCTCTCCTCTCTCTCTGTTTCTCTCTGATTATCTCGCTCACTCCCTGTTCTTAGATCAAGCTGGAGAAATGTATGCCAGACCATGTGGGACCAGCGTACCTGGCCAGGCAGTATGTCTGTCACTCCATGCCCACCGGGGGAGTTGAATAGTGCTGGTAGGAAAACATACACCGATCAGCCACAACATTCAAACCACCTGCCTAATATTGTGTAGGTCCCCCTCGTGCCACCGAAACAGCTCTGACCCGTCAAGGCATGAACTCCTCTGAAGGTGTCCTGTGGTATCTGTTAGCAGCAGATCCTTTAAGTCCTGTATGTTGTGAGGTGAGGCCTACATGGACTTGTTGTTCCAGCACATACCAGAGATGCTCGATTGGATTTAGATCCGGAGAATTTGGTGGCCAAGTCAACACATTAAAATCGTTGTCATGTTCCTCAAACCATTCCTGAACAATGTTTGCAGTGTTGCAGGGCGCATCATCCTGCTGAAAGAGACCACGGCCATCAGGGCATACCATTGCAATGAAGTGGTGTACTTGATCTGCGACAATGTTTAGGTAGGTGGTATGTGTCAAAAGTAATCTCCCCATGAACCCCATGACCTAAGGTTTCCCAGCAGAACATTGCCCAGAGCATTACACTGCCTCCGCCTCTTTCCATAGTATATCATGGTGCCATCTATTCCCCAGGTAAAAGACACACACGCAATCAGCAATCCACATGATGTAAAATAAAATGTGATTCATTAGACCAGGCCACCATCTTCCTTTTCTCCTTGGTCCAGTTCTGACGCTTACCCATTGTAGGCGCTTTTGGCAGTGGACAGGGGTCAGCATGGGAACTTTGTGGCTACGCAACCCCATATACAACAAGCTGCGACCCACTGTTTGTTCTGAGACTTTCCTATCATAGCCAGCATTCACTTTTTCAAAATTTGTGCTACAGTAGCTCTTCTGTGGGATTGGACCAGACGAGCTAGCCTTCACAATTTGTCGCTTGTCAAAGTCGCTCAGATCCTTATGCTTGCCCATTTTTCCTGCTTCCAGCACATCAACTTCAAGAACTGACTGATCCATTGCTGCCTAATATATCCCACCCACTTGACAGGTGCCATTGTAACGGGATGATCAATGTTATTCCCTTCCCCTGTCAGTGGTTCTAATGTTGTGGCTGATCAGTGTTTGTATCACAGCTGCGGCTGGGGACCCACACAGACCACTGCCAGCGTATCATTCCTATAGACAACTCTATCTATCCATACTGTATTTACTCTGCTGTGTGATACTGGGGTTTTCCTGAAGTGCTGTACACCAACACACACACCCACACACACACACACACACACACACACAAACTGTGAGATGTGTGGGTGGACAGCAAAACAATATTTAGCCCTGGGTCTTACTTGGTCACCCATTGATTGATAAGAGGTTTTGTCCTCGTGACACCCTCCCAGATCACCCAAGTCTCAGTCTCCATCTTTCAATCCCCAGCCCTTGGAGCAAAACTAATCCTTTACTCAACTCTCAGGATTCCTCCCTCCAATTTTTTTATCCACCTTCCCTATGTCTTTCTCTCTCTGTCTCTCTCTTGCTCTCTCTCTCAGTCTCTTCTCTCTCTCACTGGTCTGCCATTCCTCAAGTGTCACTAATCCTACCCCCCTCCTCTTTTCTCTCTCTTTGTTTCATCTCCTCTTTCCTCCCTCTTGTGTTTTTATGATCTGTCGTTACCGGAGCAAAACTAATCTTCCCTCCCTTCCATGGACGCTTCTTTCCAAGTCCCCTCTGATTTCTCACTGCTCCATCTCTCTTCCTCTCTCTTTCCCCCTCTCTCAGTTTTTTCCTCTCTCTTTGTCACCCTACTGTTATTTCTCACCTTTGACTTTAACTGTCGACATCCCTGTAAACCCTCTGAAAAGCGCATCCCGCTTTTCAGCTCTCAACTCGAGGTGAGCACACGGAGAACTCAACCCTTTCCCCATGTAGGTGAAACAGAGACACTAAATGCTTCTGATACAACTCCTCCAAAACATCTCAACCCAAACAGACTGGACTGAAAGCTGGCGTGTCACCAATTCTGTTCCAACCCTTTTCAGAGAAACGCAGCTGTGTGCTGTCCACTGGGGAGGGAAGGGCACTCCCTATTAAACTCATGGTTTCCAAGCAATCCCACTGTCCATTGTCAGTTCCTTCATCTATTAAGGTGTGCACGCAAGCACCCATACACGCACAAAAAGCTGAGAGACACACAGACACATAGAGACACATTTTCTCCTTCTCCCTCTACTTCACTCCCTCTTTCAAGCAGACATGCACACACACACACACACACACACACACACACACTCGTTGGTACATTCAGCTGTATCTGACAGGCGGAAGAGCGGGAGCAGAGGCTGTCAGCTTGTTCTCCAGCGCTCAGCTGGCGGATGGTGGCTATCTACTGAAGCCACATAATTACTGCCTTATCTGGGGCCTTTCTGCGGCCCTCAACCACTGACAGCATATGAAAAGCTCCCCAATTAAGCAATTATCTCTGAAGGTAGGGCATAATTCAGTCATCTGAGTTGTGAAGAAAACCCAAGGAAGAAGGGCAGAGAGAATTGAGAGGCCCAAAGCATTACCGCTCCGGTAAAGAATGGAGTGGGTTGTCATCGCGCAACGGAACGAACGAGGCAAGAGCGGGAATTCATTTCTTGGATGCCAAAAAAGGCAGACAGTCGTTTTGTGCGCGTCCAGACCAGCAGTCTTTTAAGTCGCCCGGTTCATGCTCAAAGACTTTGATCTGCTTGTCATGGTTCCACCCTCTCCCTCTTCAGTCGTCGTAACAGAACTTAATCATGGGCTTCGAGAACATTGTGTACAGCTACGTCTTGGGGAAATTGCTAGTGCGTTCCTTTCTGTTTTCGTGTGTTCTTGATTCTGTGTACTGAAGCGACACTCTGATCTGCTTGTTTCAGTTTGCTATATTACAGTTGCTGGGCAAGACAGTAAATGCTGGTGTCATTTTATTTGCGCCAGCCTCTCTCTCTCTCTCTCTCTCTCTCTCTCTCTCTCTCTCTCTCTCTCTCTCTCTCTCTCTCACTCTCTGAGTCTCTCTGTCTCTCTCTGGCTCTCTCTCTCTCTTTACTGTGTGTCTATCGCTCTCTGTCTCCCTATCTTTCACTTCCCTGCTTTGAGGAGTCATTACGGGCATTTTGCCTCTCTCTCTAATTGATCCTCCCTCTCTCTCACCGTAAAAGTAGCTCTCACACGTTCGCTTCATCCTCCATGTGCTTCCCAGTTAAAATTTTCTTTTTTACGCAATACCCATCAACCTACCTTTTATTTTCACCCCCCTAATTCAGAACGCCACCTCATGTGTGTCTGTCATATTTTTGGGTTGTTTTGTTTTAGGAAATGCATTTTTGGGGGGAGATGGATAGGCATTATCATAATTTTATTTTGGGGGGATCTTTAAATGTATGTCCCACAGTTGTAAAATCTATTGTCCCTTGGAAAACATATTCTGCTGTCCAAAATATTTCTACTCGGACTTTGGTGGTAATGTGCTGTAGTCTTATCTCTAAGTGTGTTCATTTTATAAAGTTGTTGCGCTGTTGTGTAGGCAAAATCTGAAATTACACAAGAGCTAGTTAAATTACATGTATTTCGGAAAAAGACCATTTTTATTTTAAATTTAAACGAAGAAGAAAAAAACAATATCTTGCAACAGATGATGAAATGGGAAAAACAATGAGCGATTATTGCATTCAATTTGCGCTTATTGCGCAGTGGGCAATCTGACTCAATCATGATAGGTTTCCCAGGTAAAAAATCACGGAATAATACAAATATAGTAAATTCAATACAACATGATATAACCTTGCACAAGAAAAAGAGTAGCTGTTTATAGACTGCTTAATGGGTTAGGTTGTCATTCATTGGATTACTACATGTGTATTGTTCAGTGTTTGTTTCTATGCTGGAGTGCATCCACGTGCAGGGCAGTGTAGTGAACTGGTTAGTCCGAAAACTCACTTTCATTATGCTTTCACAGGGGGACAAGTGGACATTTTCAGTGTTGCTCGTCGCACTATTGCTCGATAATGTTGTGCGCTACCTTTTGTCTTCAACAAGTGCCCAGCAACGGCTGACAGTAATCAACGCCAGACACGATAATCCAGCCCTTTCCAAGGTACCATAATGCATTATTCATGTTACTCTTTGTATGATTAGTTCATTCGACAACCGTCATACTGCACGATAAGTTAATTGAAAAGGGTGAAATAACACACAGTGGTACGCAAACAGGCCGTTGTGGCTACGCTGAATATGAAGTAAAAAAAATACTCCATCCTCACATGTGGATTGAGTTCATAAATGCAAGGCTTGAGGTTGGACGCATTGTCCACCAATGGGGAGCGTCTTTGGCTCCATAGGTTATCGATAAGACAGACAGCGCACCATAATACACCAAGAGGAGTGCTTGGATAATTCATATTGTTCGAGTAGTATGGGTCATTTAAGCACTCAACGGTGACAACACATTTTAGAAAGTGTGTTGCCGTCAAAAGACGTGTGTGGAGGGGATACTTAAGACTGCTTGCTGATCAATAGAGTCGTCTCCAGATCCAGTCTGGGCTGACATCAAGGCCATGGATGTCTTTGTGGGTTCCTGCACAATCAATACTCCACGTACATGCACGCGCGCACGCACGCACTCAAACAAACCCAAACAGACACTCATACACAGCTAGTAAACAAGTGCGTTCGACGCTCTAAAAATGTTGGTTCTTCAGAGGTTCTTTAGTAGTCCTAATGGTTGTAGAAACACTAGTGCTTGTAAAACCTTTCAAACCCCCAAATAGTTATTAAATGGTTCTGTGTAGAACCGTTTCCACAAGGAACCATTCGAGCTTCGAATATGATCATGACTGGTTACACAGGGAACCCCTTAGGAGTTCCATGTATAACCATGTGGATCCATTTAATATAATGATTCCATGTAGAACCATATGGTTCACTTTAGAACTATAAGTGGGTCTGTTTAGAACCATTAAATAAATAAACAAATTATTCCGAACCCCTTTAAAGGTTCTTTATAGAACCAATCCAATATACAATGTTTTTCTGTAGGTGTTCCAATTGAATGTTTTCAGGTTACTCTGCATGTTTTTTCTTTTTGATGAATGGATTGCACTGTAAAATGGACTTGAGTCCCCTAAACTATTGGTGTTGATGTGCAATATGATAGTAGTAATAATTAACAATACAATTCAGGTGATTTTACAGTTTATATGTAGCCAAAATACAAATAGAATAGAACCTTTTGGAGTTTTTATTTGGGGCTACATTGAACCTTTGGGGGTTTAATACAGTGCCATAAATATTGTTATATACATATACATCTCGCATGTGGTTTCAATGTTGTTCTTTATGGAACCATTTGGGGCTATGATGTGGTGCTCTATGGAACCATCAGGGCTAGAAATGAAGGGTGACATGGTACTATAAAAGGCTGTGACATGGTTCCAATAAGGTTAAAATAAGGTTCTACATATTTCACAAGCTGAGAACCATTTGGTTCTTAAAATGTACTTTAAGGAACTCTTTGATAATGGTCTACATAATATAATTTGGAACAAGTTCCATATGGAAGCAACAGTTGTTCCCCTACAATTATGAACCAAAGAACACTTTTTTTTCAGAGTGTAATATTCTCATTTGTGCTGTAAGTGAATTTTGCAGAAACGCTTTGACCGGCGGTAAATGCCCCTGAAAGATCAGCCAAGAAAAATAAGGAGTGTCGACTCTTTAAAGAAGACTTTTCCCACTAACTCTCATAGAACTGCTTGGATAGTCATACTTTTAGTTCTTAGGCCTTGAGTTGACTTCCTTTTTTGGGTCATATTCCTTTCAAATAAGGTTCTGGGATGCAATCCAAGAATCTGTGGGCCAATATTTCTGGGGCTGGTCAGCAAACTCACCGGAATTAAGCAAATAGATAGGAAGCATGACTGTGAGTTCACAATTTTGTATAATACTAAGGACAAAAAGCTTGACCCCCTGCTTCTCATATTCATCAACATTACCAATTTCCTCAACCGTCGGACACAATATGTCACAGCCAATCCCAATAGGCCAACCCGCAAAATAGCTCTCACACACGGTGGAAGTTCGATGAGTCTACAGTGAAATCGACGGGGCTAACCTGTGTGAGAGAAAGAAAGTCTACACTGGCATCAGATTGACAACACCGGAGGTCTTAGAGTTCCTCACGGATCAATGGCTGACCGGCGGGATTCCATTGACGGAGGTCTGTCTCAAAATAGGTGATTGGTCAGGTTACTAGCATCATGGCTATGGTACACATAGATCAAATGGTCTAAATCTATGCTGCTGTATAGACTTTGGAACTGTTGTTTACCTTCGAATTCAATCTTGAAAAAGGCAAGCTGAAGTCAGCCATGTAGGTACACAAAATAAGTTATTGGTCTATTTATGAATCAAAATTAAACATGTTTGTAAATACTGTAGATCTATTGAACAGTATGGTGTTGTACCGTACTACAGAATAATCTCTTTAGATAGCCTGTAGAAAGAGATCTATATCAAAGTCAAGGTAGCTTTATTGTCAATTTCTTCACATGTCGAGACATACAAAGGAATCGAAAAAACGTTTCCCACACTCTTGCGGTGAACATATAAAGTGCACATTCAAAACACAGATAAGACATATATACTAAAGCTAAAAGATGGCCAATAAAATTATATATAAAAAATATGCAGAAATGTATAGTCTACAATGTATTGCTAGGGGTAGCAGCATATGTTACTGTAAGTTTGGTTGTAGTATGTATAAGTTATGTATAAGTTAGGTTAGCAGCATAAGTTGATGTATAAGTTATGGTTGTGGTAGTGCAGAACTACCAGTGCAAAACAGCAATATGTTAAAGGCTGCAAAAACATCCAGTATGATGTGTACAGGCAGACAGTGCAAGTAGGACAGTAAGGACAGCCAATTTCCAGTCAATTTGGTAAATGGCGAACATAATAAAGTGATAGAAGTGATAAAAGTGCAGGATACAGTTTGTTGCAGAGTCCTGAGTGTTTTTGTGTTTCTGGGGGGGGGGGGGGGGGGGCAGATGGGGATTTCAGCTTCCTGTCAGTCTGGAGGATCTGGCTGGGGGGAGTGATGGGAGAGAATTCAGTTTCCTGACAGCTTGATGTATGAAGCTGTTTCTGAAGCTGTATCAGTATCAGCTGTATCAGTACATTTTCATGTATAAGGGCAAAGTTGAAATTGAGAAGATGTATTTAATGTTTCATTCTGATTAGTTTTGTGCCAAAAAATAAAAGGAAACTAATCTCTCTCCAAGGGTAAGCATTCCTATTACTTCCAAGTTTGGGTGACAAAAGGGTGATGCTGACAAAGGCAAATGAACAATGATGCTAACTAAATAATTGATTTTCCATGTATTATTCATGGAATAATTTATCAAGGACAGTTTATTGCTTTTCATAAAATGTAATTTTGTGTTTACTTTGATAGATTGCCCTTATAAATGTTTGAGTGTTGTTTAATGCATTTTCTGGTGATCTTTTTCTATTTCTTTTATAGAAATCAGCAGCCTCTTTTGCTCCATTGCTGATCCCTCAACAGGTATGCCACCTCTTCTTCTCCACCTCTTTCCAAATCTGTCTCTCTCTCTTTCCACCTTTTAGACGGCACCTTTCTGTACCCGCAACACACAGAAAACAATACCCACCCACTCTAAAGCATTCTCATATCTCTGTCTGACTCTCTGTCTCTGTTCTTCCTCTCTATATATCTCTTACCTCCTTTCTCTCCACCTCTGTCTTTTAACATATGTCCCTTAAATCATTCCCTCAATATACGCTACTTGTCAACCTTTGTCTTCTTGCATCTCACGGAATTCATTATTTAGATTTCCGATTTTTCCCCCTCACATTTTTTTACTTGACAATTCTTCACACTTTGCACTATAATAGGTATTCTATGCATAATATGCAATTGATTCATCCATAAACCCAGTTCAGTCTGACAATAATTCCCTGCAATCTTAACTGTTAGTTTGTACAGAGTCAATCTGAGACTAATACAGTATGTAAACATACCCCCAAAAAGTATGTATTTCTAGAGCGGACATCAGGTTTGACATTGCTGTTCCATCCTAGCATTGTACAGCAATGATAGTGTGATTATTTTGCTGCTTTGCTTCCTCTACTCAGAGTTCGAGGTATTGGGTATCACTACTTTAAAGCAGAAACTGCAAACCTATTCCAGCATGATTTAAAGATACCCCTGGTGTTGCAGCAGAAAGTTTCCCCTGCTGCGAGGAGTCAAACTGCTCATTCAGACTGTGCATCACACAAATCTCTGGATCGCAGTAAGGGACTCAAATTGCTGACCAACAGTACCTGGTGGTAGTAGACTCACACAACATTTTCCAGCAATTGTAGTAAATCTCCCAGTGATAGCTCAAACATTTTCTTTTCCCATTACGGGCATCTTTAAGTGGCCTACGTTTCCTCATGGTGCAATGGCTTTCTGTCCAGAATGTAGTTAACCATGCAGGCAATAAACATATATATATATATATATATATATATATATATAAGGTGCTTATATATTTCACAAATATTTAACAGGTTTAGCCTTTTGTGTCATAAATGCAACCATAGCAATAGCTTGAAAGAACCCTGATTGATTAAATTGTGAGTGTTCCCTTGCTGTGATATACTGCCCCCCACAGTAAGTAAAGTATCAAATACCTATGTGCATACAATACAACATTCCACATACAGTTCACAAAGCAGCTACTGCATGGACAACATATGCTAATTGTTTCTGTTGCTGAGATCAGCTGCTATTGCAAACGTTAATACTGTTCAAGAAATATTCTATTTTGAGACAAGACAAGCAAACAGCATAATAAAAGCCTTTATAAAAAAGTCAGTTCATGGCAAAGCAATATGTCATCTCATATTTCTACAGAATAGCATTGTGTTGCCTATGATGAATATGGCTGGCTGAGATTTCAACAATCATGGATTAGTTGGATAGATATCCACCTAAGGTGTATTATGTTGAGATCTTTTGTTGGAACAATATTTTACCATTTGTTGAAGAAAAATTCCTAGTGACTGTATAAGTGTATTATACTATCCTATGTCAACTCTGATTAGTCAGAGATCAATTTGATTCAAAAGATTTGCCAACATGGTTGCAAAACATTGTTTTTTATTATTTATACAGGGTTTACTGACTGAGAAGGCGGGTAAAGAAAATAAAACGAAGCAAAAATAAAATATTTCCAAGAAACTGCTTTACAATAAAGGATTGTACACAGTATAGTCCGTCCCATTCAAATCTCCACATCGGTCTGTGGGGCAATTATATAATTATGCTATACATTATAGAGTATAATTCATAGAGAAAAATGTGTTACCACGGTTTCCTTTTGTAGACCGTGACTTCTGAGGACAATTCAGCACAAAATAGGGACAGATTATCAAAACAAGAAATGGTAGAAAATGATCTTGGAAAATGACGTACTATCAGGTCTTACATCATTTTCAGATCATACACTATATTTCTAGGACTGGATTACATTGCTTCTCTTGGCAACTTTGCACATGGGACATCATTGAAAAACCATTCAACCAACAAATCCTGTGACCACTGCACTGTTTATCCTTAAGATATTTGGCACTAACTAGAATAGTAATTTACGTAATATGGTATCTCATCGAAGTGTTGTGTTGCCGTCTAATTCAAGTACAGATTAATGGTCAGCAATGTTATTTGACTCACAATTCAAGCCAACAGTATTTTTGCTCTGACTTAAACACATAAAACACCACATCCCGCACCTTTGAATTAAGAACTATTGTAATCTTGATTCCCTGTCCTCTCGTCTTTCTAAACTCTTTTTTCTGGGTTGTGGTGGACGATCTGTTAAATGTCTGCACAACAGGCTGGAGCAGAACATGATTTAAGGATACCTTAAGACTCAAGTGGTGGATATTGATAAAGGAACATATTGAAATGTTCAAATACATTTACAGTAACTGCATGACCATAAGTTCTGAGGTTGTACAGTTGAAGGATGAAATACTCACCATGAACATGTAGTGCTCCAAATGTATTAAAAGTATGCCCATTATAAGACAAATACACAGCAGGTGTCTGTCAATAACAGCTTCATCATCAGCTGAGGTAAACACCATGTAGCCATCAAATTGAAAAGAAGGTATAACAGAACTTCAGCAAAAGCCTGAATAAAACACAATGTTCTCCTCATTTAAAGGAAAATAAAGGACATTTACATTTGAAGTTAAAAGACACGGTATAAAATTAAACATCAGCAAAATGTTAGTCAAAAAAAATATTTGTCAAACTTGGTCCAGGAAGGCTTACTCTTAAAGACAGTGGTTAGACTAACAATAGCAATGCCTTACTTGCCCTAAAACAGGTGTTCCTTATTGAGAAAGTTACGTTTTCAGTAAAATAATTGCTCTTTATTAATTTTTTTAAGTCTATATAGAGGTTTAAATGGATTGTTTTATTTCAGAAAGGGCATAGACCTTCAAAAGTATTGCTGCAATCAACATGAGCCTGGGTTTGATGAAAATGTTGGAGTAACAGTACACATAATAAAACTGACCATCTTACACTGTCAAGAAAAGTTTTAAACAAGACCTCTGACAGTATTTGTAAAGGCTGCTGTAGAGCGAGAGAGCAATATGAGCAAATCAATATTCAAATGACCAATGACAGAATATATTATAATTCCACTATGTAGCATATAATAGCAAACAACACAAATGCAGTCAAGGTAACATTTTGTTCGTTTCAATGCCAAATTCCCTATGAATATAAATCTCAGAGGGAATATAAGACGTTTGCAGGTTTACCTTATTTTCGGATACAAATTGGATTCCCATACTGGCAAAATATAATGGTGACGCTATCTCTTTTGATATAAAACAATACTTAATTATCACTTAGCCGTAAGCTGCTATTACCTTGACAGGTTTAGGAAAGTTCATCGATGAATCTTACATGATAAAATAGTCAACCATTTAATATTGTTGAATTTCAATGGGGGACGGTTAAATGTGTATAAAAATCGAGCTAATAAAAAGTGTCACATTAGACTAGACATAAAAGATAGTGGATTCACAGTTCATGTCACATCTACTTATTCTTTTTCCAACATTATGGCATTCGTTTTATAACGGCCACAATTAATTTGAACAGATTCGGCAACATTATGATGGACCAAACAAGTCCAGAAGTAATGTTTCAGGCATAAGGCATGGAAAATGTCACATAGTGTAAGCTGGTAGGTATGTTTACACATACAGAAAATAAGTATTTTCCAAAGTGAAGTGTATTTATATGGCCCTCTTCAAGAATGCTTCTCAATATTGGGTTAGTCCCTCCCTGGGTCCACGAAGATCAGCCAGACTTTAGAACTTGGGAGATTCACCAATCCACAAACTCTACGACACTCCAAACAGCTGACCAAGAGGTACCATCCCAATCATTGGTAGATCAGTTCAGAACCTTGGTCGGGTCGATCCAATGGAGCTCTGAGATTCTCTGTTCCAAATGGTCAGTGGGCTGTGGCTGTGGGCAGAGGCCGGCGGAACAGTAGAATGTGGGGCTCTGAAGGAAGGGGGAAAATGTGAGCAATTATGTATCATGTCACTAAATATGGTGCACTGAAATGTACTATTCCACAAAGCTTGCACCTTGGTAGACTACCTACAATTCTTTCCCCAACAGCACAGACCTCATATAAGTATGCGACGTCATAAACTCCACAGGAAATAAGAATTAAAAAATGAATCTCTCAAAGGGACACATTAGTGAAAATATGCAGTGGTGGTGAATGTGTGCACAGAATGAACATGTGACCAGTAAACATGTCAAAGATCATAGTGGTAGAACCCTGACACCCATGTTCTTATTGAGAGGGGGGACAGGTTCTCTATCATACCAGAACATGTTACCATGGTCTACTGACTGACTGTTTCTTAAGACTGGTGGCTTTCAGTACAATTCTTCATGTGTCACTGTCGACTGCTCTAGACAACGCTAGTGCGTCACTATGGACTGCTCCTGACAGCGTGTAGTTTGTCACCAAGGACTGCTCCTGTCAATGTGTCACTACGAACTGCTCCTGACAGCGTGTAGTTTGTCACCAAGGACTGCTATGGACTGCTCCTGACAATGTGTAGTGTGTCACTATGGACTGCTCCTGACAATGTGTAGTGTGTCACTATTAGGGCTGTACAATATATCGTTTTTTTATCGTCATCGCGATAACAACTTGCACAATAAACACATCGCAAAAGACACAGACATTTTATTTGGCTCTATACTTAACAAATTACAAGATTATTCTTTTAAAATTACATTATTTGATCAGGCGCTACTTTTCACCGCACGGATATAGCATTTGGTCAATCAGACAGAGCCTTCGCCATTAGGCAACGTATGAGGCAGTGGGGGAGAGTAGGAGGGGAAAACTGCACTTTAAAATGTAACTATCATTCATACATATTCTTTATTGGTGCTTTATTTTTAAGATGCATGTTAAATGTGTCCAATAAAATAAAATAAAAATTCAATAGGCAATTTGTTGTTTCTGAGCAGTATACTGAAAGCAGCAGAAAGGCAGTGCTGTGTGCACTTCAATATCTATCGCAAGAAATAGCATTATCGCAATATAATGATATAATGAACGTTATCGCATATTTTCCTCATATCGTGCAGCCCTAGTCACTATGGAAAGCTCTTGACAACATGTAATGTGTCACTATGGACTGCTCCTGACAGCGTGTAGTTTGTCACCATACACTGCTCCTGACAGTGTGTAGTGTGTCACTATGGACTGCTCCTGACAATGTGTAGTGTGTCACTATGGACTGCTCCTGACAATGTGTAGTGTGTCACTATGGACTGCTCCTGACAGTGTGTAGTGTGTCACTATGGACTGCTCCTGACAATGTGTAGTGTGGCACTATGGACTGCTCCTGACAATGTGTAGTGTGTCACTATGGACTGTGATTAAACAATGTATAGTGTGTCACAGTGTAGCTGAGCACACTTTTCTGACTTTTATGTCTAATTTCCTTAGACGATCTTCAATTAAAGTGTCAAAAGCCTTTGGTATTGTTGGTGGGAGTACATCATTAAAGATGTGGACATCTACTGACATTGGAATACTGTTCCTCCATAACTAGTTTCAGGATTATCTCAATCTTGAGATCTTGAGTTAAAAAACAAAACGCCTTGACTTAAAGCTGTTGATGCCTATCAGTCAGATAAATGGTAGTTATAATGCAGTGGGGCTCTACCAAGACAGTCAGGGCTATTTGGTGAATATGTTGGAGAGTAATTCCTGGAGTGGTAATCCAGCTAAAATGACTGTAAAATGATGCTGGACATTGTAAAGAAACCTAGAACAACATCCAGACTTCCTTATGCCTCAGTCAATTGGACAAGGTCTGTCTTCATGACTCCACCAACAGAAAGACACAGACAAAAATATTATCCACGCCAGGGAAGCAAGTTTAAAACAAGTGATAATGTCAAAGGGCTTAATAATAAATCAAGTTGTTTTTTTAAAATCAATTAAATTCTTCTGCATAAACCACACTATTTTATTACTTCCATCTGAAGCGACATTGCAATAAACTATGACATAAAATGTGTTTCTATAAACAGCATTCGATCCTATAAAAGGTAAAAAAAAATAAGCTGGTCTTGAATAACAATTTCATTTCTTTGGGGTAAGACACGGATACGTAATGATATCATTATTTTACATTAGCATGCTGTATGTTTTTGAGTGTATTTTGTAAATGCTCTTTTTCTTTGTTTTGATTTCATTAGTTATTATTTTAGGAATGTTGTTATTTAAGATTAAAGAAAATATACTTTGTATGACTTTCCCTTGTGAAGACAAAGATGAATAATAAGAAATCATTATAATGTATAACAAGACTATAAACGGGAATGTCAATTATACATTAGTTATGCTAATGTATCTATTATGAGACAGATACATAATATTCATTTAGCTATATTTTCTTTTTTACACGCTACTTACACTTGAGAAATGCTGCTTCGGAGCCATGCTTGAAATGTTCTAAAGCAATGGCTCCATAGTACATCTGAGCACATCCCTTGCAAATGACCGTTTTTATTGCGTGATTGCATCAAAATAACACAATCAAATATTGTTCTCTAAGTTTTATTCGTATTATTATTAGCCTGTTTTTTCAAGCCGCCACCCGTCCAACAATTTTGACCTTAGTGCCTATATTCCAGCGCCTACAGGTCCGTCCTAATGGCGTGCAGTGCGCTTGTATACAGTTAAGTGATCAGTGCTTGAATTACTTTTTAATTAACGTTTCAAAAATTGTTTTGCCCCATTGAAATTAATGGGGAGACCATTTATCATGTCCTGTGCTGCTATCTAGAGACCCCAGGAGTATCCTACGACTTAAGGATTTTACACGTTTATCCTGCACTGTGCTGCCACCTAGTGACCTCACCAAATACTTATTTTCCGAATTGCCCGCCGCCATATTTGTTTCCAACTCCAATAGTCATGGCAGTGAAAACAGTGCACCTAAACCAGAGATGGCAACATTCGGAAAATACATCAATTATTGGTTGCGATCCATATTTACTACCTCTAACTGTAATGTCTCCCTTAAAGAGAAGCAGAAAGAAAGTCTAGACACCGAAGCCAGGCAGAAAGGGAAAATACTTTTTAGGGGACCAGGGGTAATGCTATCTTGCCAAAATGTGAGTAAGCTAACTATGATAGTCTAAAGGCAATATTAATAATATATCGTTCTTATGTAATGTAAAGGAATATATTGTTATATAACGTGAACTTTAGCGGCCATTGGTTGGCTGTTACCTGGTCTTTTCAAAATACTACTCGTCTTTGTTTCAAATGCTGTTCATAGGCTAAAGATGTTCAGCTAATTGGCTAATACCAGTACAAATAAGGAAAATTGTTAGTCCATGTTAGGAATTAATCGTAGCCAACTTAGTTATCAATTAAATATACACTCAGTATAGCCTAATGGTTACTGATAGGATAGGCTAGGCTACCGTTAGCTACGCAAAAAAAACAACGTGACCTGCTGTTTCCGGTGTTCTAGTTTATCTTGGGCCTGGTTCATCGTG
>CM030182.1:6654105-6711611 GCA_017639675.1 Aplochiton taeniatus | reverse complement strand
GGAAGTGTACCAGCCCTACACAACCTTTCATACTGTATCTTGCCAATTAGCATGTAATGACCACGTAAGCCAGGAGTAAGAGATAGATGCAGTGGACCAACATAGTTGCCTTGTCTTACAAACGTACTCTCCCAGTGAAGAAGTGTGGAAGTGCAGTCCTCGATCACATCATCTACGTGGATGTGTGTGTGCATGTTTTTTTATTACCTTGGTAATTCCTCCCTGACATGGAATCAACCACTAAATATACGGGAGTCTTCCCTGTCCAGGCAGGCCTGGGTGAGCGGCCCTCAGGTGTCCCCACCTCTCTTGTCTATCATACAGAGTCAGATGAGGATGTTTATCATGCTGTTAAAGCACAGATGGAAAACCTTCTCAGAATTTGGAGTCTTCAATAAGTCAATACATGCATTTGTGGCAGAGACATATTCCGTTTTTCTAGAACAAAATGTATTGAAGTTTATTGTGCTCTGTGACAAAACATTAGGGAAGGACAAACCTGCGTGGAGTCTGCGTGTATAAATGTACATGTCCTTTTTAGCTGCTTGTAGGCCTGTTCGTTTAGGTTCATTGGAATGTTTGTAGTGTTCAGTGTTTACAAAAGCATTCTATAAGAGTTTAGCACAACGCTGTAATAAATAATCTAATATATTATCATGTGCTTTTTAAAAACTATAATGATGGCTATCAATCACAGGGTTACTGATGCTGAACAGGCAACAAACAACAAATATCTAGTGCCTAGAGTATCATTGTATCTTGCAGTGATACTAGTGTTGTGAATGGCAGTAACTGCCAACTAGGCTGCAAGCGGTTAGGAAAGAACATTCTGTCTGAAAATATGTGTGCAGACAACTCACAAGGTGTCTCTTTCTCTTTACTGTTTGTTAGGATACAAGCGTTTAGGCAGGCAGCCGCTCCCTCACATCTCGTGTTACTAGCTGAGCTATCTGTCACAGCTCCAGCTCTGATGATTTCCAGTCCTTGCTATTACGCCCAAAGCACTTTCAGCCGTTGAAAGGCGGCAGGCTGTGCTTGACATGCCCAACAAGGTCAAAATGCTTATTTCTGCAATTATTGCATATTTGCTTGCAAAAAGGAAGTCGCCTTTGTTGTTTGGCAGAGATTTCATGCATTATTTAGACATACAGTGAAGGAAATAAATATTTGATCCCTTGCAGATTTTGTAAGTTTGTCCACTGACAAAGAAATGAAAGGTCTGTAATTTCAATGGTAGGTTTATTTTAACATTCAGAGATAGAATAAAAAAAAAGAAATCCAGAAAATCACATTATATAAAATATATACATTGATTTGCATTTGATTG
Organism: Aplochiton taeniatus; assembly: GCA_017639675.1. NCBI lineage: Eukaryota > Metazoa > Chordata > Actinopteri > Galaxiiformes > Galaxiidae > Aplochiton > Aplochiton taeniatus. The sequence goes on along the minus strand of CM030182.1, from coordinate 6,710,284 downwards.
AGTGAAATAAGTATTTGATCCCCTAGCACAACATGACTTAGTACTTGGTGGAGAAACCCTTGTTGGTAAGCACGGAGGTCAGCATGTCTCTTGTAGTTGGTTACCAGGTTTGCGCACATCTCAGGGGGGATTTTAGTCCACTCCGCTTTGCATATCCTCTCCAAATTCTTAAAGTTTCGAGGCTGTCGTTTGGCAACTCGAAGCTTCAGCTCCCTCCATAGATTTTCTTTGGGATTAAGGTCTGGAGACTGGCTAGGCCACTCCATGACCTTAATGTGCTTCTTCCTGAGCCACTCCTTTGTTGCCATGGCAGTGTGTTTTGGGTCATTGTCGTGCTGGAAGACCCACCCACGACCCATTTTCAGTGTCCCGGCTGAGGGAAGGAGGTTGTCGCCCAAGATTTCACGGTACGTCGCCCCGTCCATCCTCCCCTCGATGCGGTGAAGTTGTCCTGTCCCCTTAGCAGAGAAACACCCCCAAAACATAATCTTTCCACCTCCATGCTTGACGGTGGGCATGGTGTTCTTGGGGTCATAGTCAGCATTTCTCTTCCTCCAAACACGGCGAATCGAGTTGATGCCAAAGAGCTCGATTTTGGTCTCATCTGACCACAGCACCTTCTCCCAAGCCTCCTCTGAATCATTCAGGTGTTCATTGGCAAACTTCAGACGGGCCTGTACATGCACCTTCTTGAGCAGGGGGACCTTTCGGGCGCTGCAGGATTTTAATCCATTCCTGCGTAGTGTATTACCAATGGTTTTCTTGGTGACTGTGGTCCCAGCTGCCTTGAGATCATTAACAAGCTCCTCCCGTGTAGTTCTGGGCTAATCCCTCACCTTTCTCATGATCCTCGATACCCCACGAGGAGAGATATTGCATGGAGCCCCAGACCAAGAGCGATTGATGGTAATTTTGTGTTTCTTCCACTTTCGAATAATTGCACCAACAGTTTTCTCCTTCTCACCGAGCTGCTTGCCGATGGTCTTTTAGCCCATTCCAGCCTTGTGCAGGTCTACAATCTTGTCCCTGACGTCCTTAGACAGCTCGTTGGTCTTGCCCATGGTGGAGAGGTTGCAATCTGATTGATTGATTCTGTGGACAGGTGTCTTTTATACAGGTAAAGAGTTAAGGTAGGTGTCTCTTATACTGGTAACGAGTTGAAATTAGGAGCTCTTTCTTAGAGTGAGGGGGACTAATATACCCGGCCTGTGGGAGCCAGAATTCTTGCTAGTTGGTAGGGATCAAATACTTATTTCACTCAATCAAATGCAAATCAATGTATATATTTTATATAATGTGATTTTCTGGATTTCTTTTTTTTTATTCTATCTCTGAATGTTAAAATAAACCTACCATTAAAATTATAGACGTTTCATTTCTTTGTCAGTGGACAAACTTACAAAATCTGCAAGGGTTCAAATAATTATTTCCTTCACTGTAGGTATATATCCAAAACACTACTACCATTGGCCGACAACCACTAAATGGTAAATGGACTGAATTTATACAGCGCTTTATGAACTTTCACAGTTTCCAAAGCGCTTCACAATTTAGTCCTCTCATGCACACACCGATGCAGATACAGCTGCCATGCCAGGCGTGGCCATGCTATCGGGAGCAACTTGGGGTTCAGTGTCATGCCCAAGGACACTTCGACATGTGGTCAGGGGGAGCATGGAATTTAATCGCCAACCTAGTGGACGCTCCATGCTCTACCTCCTGAGCCACAGCCGCCCAGTACTACCACTACTACTAATATTACAAATTCTACAACAAATACTACAACCAACCCTACTACTAGTACTACTACTACCGTAACTACTGCTTATGACAACAATAATAATAATTAAAGTAATACTACAATATTTTATAAACCTCTATATCTTTTCTCAACAATGTTACAAAGTGCTTTTACAACCATAGAAAACGATTGAAACATGAAAAGTATGTGTAATAAAAAAAATAATAGATAAATTAAAAGAAATAAGTTAATGTTCAATAAAGCAACATACAATACAATGTCAAAATAAAATGTAAAAACAAGTGCGGAGTACAGTTTAGCACATTTTTAAGCGGTTTCAATCACCTGACCATCAGGCTTTCTGGCAGAACATCTCAAGTCCCTAACTTGAAAGACCAAAATGTCTCTGTTTGATTCTGATTCCTGGAATGCTAGGGATTTTCTATAAGACCGGATGGTGCACATGCACATATATATCACATTCAATTCTCACACAAATACATAGGACAGACCTCTTAAGCACATTATGACTATGAGGGTCACACGCAAACATGCACAGGTCTGCAAAGCATACCCCCCCCCCCCCCCCCCACACACACACACACACACACACAGAATCACACAATATTGTTTGATGTCATAAGTCAGCAGCAAATAATCTCACAGCCCACCCAGTGAAGGTGTCTCATAGAATCAAGAGGCCACAGCCATATTATAGTTCTTCCTGTCTGCGTGACCAGGAGTGCAATTCCACAGTAATGTAACTCGAGTTCAAACAGGCTCTTTCTGCCTCTCCCTTTAGTCACAGCTCCTATCCATCCATGGGGAATCGTTTGGCTTTTTGAGGCAGGAAGTGCTAGAGAGGGCCCTTTGGAAAGACAGGGAGTGGTTGGCGGGGTGATGCCTTTATATTGCAGCTTGCAAACATGCAGTGCTGGCTTTGATCCCTCTATGTGATACTTTATAAATATGTTATCTATAAATATATAGTTTATTTAGAGGGGGAAAATATAGTCCTAATGATATGACTTACAGTATGTCTGCATAGACAATATATGTTTGGTCTACAAACACAGCCATTAAACATAAGTGGTAACAGACAGTAGTATGCAGAGAATGTGTTGTCAGCTCAATATCTTTGCTACACTAGAAAAACTGGTCCAAGCTCCGTGGAAAACAATTAGGGTTGTGTGGATATGTGCATCTGGCAAATTAAGTATTTATAGCACAGTACTTAGTGCAGGTGCTTTGAACACACGATAATTGACATCTAGTTACAGAGACTAAGCTTCCACGTGATGATTTACCTGTACAACACAAAGGTGAGAGTACAAACTAAATTAGATTTTAATGTCACCAACAAGTGTCTCACCCAAGCCCCCTGACAGGATTCCATAGCAGATTCAAAACATCAGTTTCCATTACCATCTAGGTTCCACAATAGAGTACAGTTGCACTTGGTCTGTAGAACATATGCAAAAATGTACTGTATTGTATATTTACAGACAAACTCCTCGTACTAAACATTTATTACACGTGAAAACAATTCAGTTTTGCATGATTGGATCTGCAATTTATTTTAAAGCTCCGCACTGTAGCCTATCCAGGACAACACTCAGGTTGCAGGGAGCACACATACTTCAATCCCCCTTTGAACCAATAGCAGATAACATATTAGCAGACCCAAGGAGGCAGCTGGGGTGGCGGTGGTAGCAATTTCCATCACCTAATCCAACAAGCACACAACCTAACCATGACTCCAGGTCATTTATGACACTCAGCTTACTTCATCTGTAAATCCCAGTGATCCAAGCAGGTTACCTACCCTCAATTAATGTCTTACAGGTATTAAATGGTGGATGTCACCAGGTTTTCTAAAGTTAAATGAAGAAAAATCAGAGATAACGGTTTTTGGACCTACAAACTCTACTAATTTAATTCAGAACCATCTTGGTGATCTGGCTGCAAATGTTTCGGCAAGTTAGAAACGTAGGTTTTATCTTTGATGTAGATCTTAATTTGAACGAACAGTACCAAAGTGTTTTTCCGTCTTGTTATTTTCAGTTGAGAAACATTTCCATCTTTTTCTGATCTAGAGAAAGTTTTACATGCATTTATTTCTTATATACTAGATTATTGTAACAATAATAGGCAAAAAATCTCATTTGCAACTAGTGCAAAATGTAGCTGCCAGACTTCTAACAAGAACAAAAAGAAGGGATCACAATAAACCAATACTGAAATATCTGCATTGGCTCCCTGTAGAATTTGAATTAACTTTAAGATCTGTTTGAACATTTTTAAGTCCCTACATCGTTTAGCCCCAGATTATTTAAAAGACATTTTGATTCTTTATAAGCAAGAATGTATACATTCGTCCACAGATAAACAAAAGGGGACCAAGCTTTTGCGATTACTTATTTGAAATCATTATTAAAAACTCATATTTTAAAAACATCTTTCAACTGATAGATTACTTGTAGTTTTAAATGTAATTTCAAGAAATTATTTGAATGTAATCTACTTCAATAAGCTTTTGTTTTACTGTATTGTAACTTGAATGGTATATCAATCAATTAAATCAATTATTCCCCTGTATATTTTCTATTTATAATATCACTGTTGATTGTATGTTTCATTCTTATGGTTATTTTTATTTATTGTTTTCCACACTCTTTGCAACATTTGTTTTGAAAAGTGCTATTCAACGATGTATTATAATTATTATGTACCTTAATATATTTCTTCACTTTTTTTTCGTAATCTTGCAAAAAATCTTGTTTCAGAGTCCCTCGTTAATCAATATTATTATGTGGATAATAGAGATTAGCAGTTGTATTCCTCTGATTCTGGATTCTAACTGGTTTATCGGAGCTTGTAGAACCTTTTGTATTGTGTTTTATAGTGTGAGTTTTTGTACTTAGCTGCTTTACGGTTTCTTGTGTAACGTCGGTGTAAAAACATAATCAAAAGGGTAATTGTTACACATTCCAACAGCCACATAAACCAAAGTAGTGCAGGTGGATGTCATCAGCCGACAACAAAAGATGTTGCATGCAAATCTTCTCTGAAGTTAGGGGAGCACTGGATATCACGTGTGCACGTTGAAGGCAAATGCAATATAGTTATGCATCATGCTGTAGAATGCTAGAGGTTTAAATAAGTGGTTATATATCAGTAGTCATATTCTTTTAATATTTTGTGTTTTATAAATGTTGTAGTAAATTTAGAAAATGTGAAAATACTTGTTAATGACAGGTGAGTATAAAGCTCATTTGGTAAAGACAATATAATGGCTAGAGTGGCTGTTCTTTATGTTTTGAGTGTATATGACGATAGTATAGTCAGACGCAGAGCACACTGAGGCATTCACATCCAGACATGTTGGGAAAATCCACACTGTGTTGTAGACACAAGCAGAGGTATTCTATCACAGGCAGAAACAGACACACATGGATTAAGTCAAAGTTAAGGTAAAGAGGTAGAATGGCTGAACTCAATATGTTGCATTATGAATGAAGCACAACTGGCACTGAGACACTTAATCCTTTACTGACATGAATGGAAACCTGTATTGCTTTCCTATTCAGGGTTACCTATAAGCAGTTTGTTTAAAGTCAAGCTTCGTTTGGAAAATTTGAATTCCCAGGGAGAGCATTTGTTTTGTTTTAAAGTTGAGTCAATAATCATGATACCTGAAGAAAGGTTGTTTTACATATTGTGCCTCGCTAAAGTCTTTCAAACAACACAAGGCATATTGTCTGATTGTTTCTTGGATTGATTTCAGCTGTGCCTATAAACTGTAAAATGAAATAAAATTCATTTTGTTTTGAGAACAAGTGAAGTTCAAGATAGGCACTACATAATGTGATGCCGTCCTGAAAACACAATGTTTTATTGGAAGTCTGTGTTTTGGTCTAAACACAGTGCATCATAGTCACAGTACCCCTTCCTCTGTTGTCTGTAATGCCATATTATGCAGTTATAAAGAATAAGAATATTTTGGCTTGGACCAGTTTCACTTCTCCAAAATCAAAGCTAGCTCTGAGCAACAGTGGAAACTTATGCTGAGCGCCGGTTCTCTCTAGGGATTGGCCAATGTTAATTATTTTACAAGCCAATTGTGTGTGATGTGTGTGATGCTGCTCATAACTTTCCATCTGGGCTGTTGTATATTTACTGTGCCTCCTTTGTGGTTGCATCTCTCTACTAGTTTTGTGACTTTATTTGCCCACTCCTTCTTCTATCGTCTGGTCCAACCTTTTTGTTGGTCCTCCCATTGTATTCCATTGAAAGCTGAATCCCAGGAATTATCTAAATCCTCTTATCCGATCATCTTTCCTCTCAGAACGGATTCAGGGAGCTTGCACTTGCTGAGAAGCAGCAGAGATACCAGGTACAGATCTGTACATGTCCCACACAACAAATATTTGTCAAAATATATATTTTCTTTAAGTTTAAGATATTAAGAAAATGTGGTGAGTACATGCTATGTATGATGACTATTAATTCTAGTTTGATTTTCTTTTTTTGATGCTTGAGATGATATTATATAACAAACCAATGTTCATTGAGCCATTCTCATACGGCCATTTTCACTATCCACATACAGGCAGTAGAGAGGGCTCTAGAATTGCTGCAGCCAACCAGAGCGCAAGGCCATTCACCTGCACCCATTCAAACTACGCCCCCTGAGGAAAACGAAGAGGTCATCAAGGTCCGTAGTTGCCGATTCTGTGAAAGCTGAGAAACATGAGTGGTGAATAGCAGCAGACGTTAACCACAGCTGCAAGCGGGGAAGGAAGAACATTAAGTGACATCCACTCTGGTTTATGTGGTTGTTGGAATGTGTAATAATTACCCTTTGATTATGTGTTTGTATGTGTAAATGTGTTTGTGTGTCTGTATGAATATTCTGCTGTTGAATTTACCTAGATTTACATCACAATTCTGTGGTTTTGCCCAGGTCTACCTTGAGTCACGCAAGCAGAAAGGAGTTAGCTATCATCAGCAGATTGTCAGGATGCTGACGGACGAGGCATCACAGATCCAGGAGGTCAGTATGATGGCCATCTTGGTTCAGTTACCTCTAGCAGTGTTCCTCTATCACTGCTGAGATTACGACACAGCCTGATACAGAGGTTGGTGTAGGTGGGTGTACGTACGTGTGTGTGTGTGTGTGTCTATTCATATCTTAAAATGTGTTTAATTCTATTTTTCTGTAGGTCAGGTACTGTCTGAAAACTCTGAGAGAGCAGATGGCAACGAGACAAAACAATAGCAACACCAAGGTACTTCTTCTTCTGTTGAGCGCATGGTAATGTTTTAGCTACTACTGACACAAAACGAACTCCACTAATCAACGGGTTGCCACTCTCTTCTTCAGTCTCCAGCCAAAGGTGTCACGGCACAAACTAGCAACCAACCAGTCGTCTCCAATGGTAACATTATTGGCACAGAGTCACAGTTTCATGTAAGCTATAACAAACTCTCTATTCAAATAATCGAAATTATCTGTCCCTTTTGTATTTGTATTAGTTTTATCGTAAATTATTTGGGGAATAAGTTTGAGACTGGGATTACCAAGCAAAACAGAATGTATACTAGTTCCCCAAACTCATTTTAATACATTTAACTTTTTTTAAAGATGTTAGTATTTCATGGAACCAAACTTTAGTTTCAGTGTTTTTCAATTCACACTCGAGTAAATGTCTTTTGTAAGACAAACAGATACAGATACAAATAACAAGCTTACCAGATGCAGCGTTCATTCTAACTGATATATTATTTCCTCAAATAGACATGCAGGGCCCTACCAACGAACATTTCTCATTTCATGTATTGCAGCACGTCACACATTTCCATATAACCCAACCCCCAACATCCATTATCTTGCTGGGAGCTATAGTGCAGGAACATACAGTATCAACATTCAAAGTCTATCTGTACACAATGACTGTGTACGGTATGTAGGCCAGGTTACACCTAGCTGTGTCTATTCTACAACGTTAACAAGAAAACAATGCCAGCAGATATTTGACAGACAGGCTATTCAAATACTAAACCAACATTCACAGCAGACATGTATTAAAATAGATCTACAGCCACTGCAACATTCTTACCCAGGAGAAGAAAAAAACTGTACAGAAGTAGCACAAATAATGCTTTGGCACACTCACAGCCCATAAATTCTCTGTCTTCAAGAGATTTAATTTTACATGATCAGGATGTAACGTTTTTTTTTTTTTCCTCCCTTTCTCTTTCTTTTTCTTTCTCTCTCTCTCACACACACACACACACACTCTTTCTCTTTGTCTCCCCCATTGTCTCTCTTTGTATCTCAGGTCAAGGACAGCCAGGAAGAGAGTGCGAGGCTCAGAGAGGTAACCAAGCGTCTGTATGCCCAGCTGAAGGAGGCAGATAGGAAGCACAAGGAGGAAAAACACAGACTGCAGGTTTGCATTACTTTAAAGGTCCCATAATGTGAGATTTGGAATGTTTCTTTGTCTAGCATTATTTGAATCCCTCGTAGGGACTGTACCAGCAACATAAAAAAGTTAAATCTGTGTATGCTCTCTAGTGCACCTCTGACAACACATCTACCCTATTCTAGCTTTAAGCTGTTCTAAATTGCAGCAATTTGTGACGTAGAAAATGAAAATAGAAAATAACATGTCAGCTAGTGAATATGAATGAGCAATGGACGTCAACTGCTTACTAATTACTGAAAATGGCATGTTGGAATAGAAGAAAGAGGAACCTTAAAATAATGTAATATTTTTAAATGTGCTTCATAGACACTACGGAATCACACAAAAATGTATGATTGTCTACATTATGGGCACTTTAATAGCCGTTTGTCTCATTTTATTTAGTTTACCCTTCTTTTCCATTGTGCCACATTTCTATCTCTGTTTCTTTAATCTCCGGTGCTTTAATCAATTCTCTACATCTACCAAAATATCATGTGGGGACACTGTCTCAGTGTGTATAGTAAGTAATTAGTCCCACTTTTACGGTAGCGGAGCTGGGCTCTGGTATTAAAAAGTCACCTCAAAGTCTATACACGGCAATCACGATGCGTGTCTAGTGGTGCAAGAAACCAGAAAGTGTCTTATAGAATAAACATGAATTATTATTTGGAATCCAAACAAACTTACAAAAAACGAAACTCAATGATGTACGGTGTAGTCCTTGAACTGTATTATGGAACCATGTTACACAACCCAATGTTTCACGGACCCTTGTTAATCCATGTTTGGCGCCTCCCTCAGGCTGAAAGTGGTAGGTACCAGAAGAGACTGGAAGAGCAGACGGAGAGGCTGCAGCAGGCAGAGAGCAACGTCAAGGAGAACGGCCAACAGGTGGAGGAGCTCCAGAAGATGATGTGTGGCATGGAGATGGAGAGCAATATTCTCAAAGACAAAATGGCTGCCAGAGAGGCTGAACTGCAGAAGCTAAAAGATGAGAAAGAGGCAGGACAGGAGAATGAAAAAAGGTAAAAGTGGACAAAGTACTGTCTGGGTCTGTGCTGATTTTTTTTTATCAAACTAAGATACAAGTCAAGCTAAGTCTCGTTTGTAGTTGTTTATCAATAACTCTTGGTAAATCTGACTAAATGAAGCAAAAAGTCAGCACAAAAGTCAGAAACACGCACCTTTTGAGGATCAGGTCCAAATGTTAAAATGATTGCATGATATCCACAATCAATATGTGTCTAACTATATAAGGTAGAAGCCACTATGTTATGGTAACTTCCAAGCTTTATACCTGTGAAGGTCTGAGCAGCTAGAGAAGGCGGTTGCCATCCTGAAGGAGAAAATCCACCAACTGGACGATATGCAAAAAAGCCAGCAGCGAAAGGTCCGCCATATGATTGAACAGGTATGAGCAAAGGTTCACATACACACACACACACACACAGAGAGAACAATTATAGACACTTAAAACATTATTGGAACCACGGTGCTCTGCTCTAGACGCTTCAACTAGGGTCATAATTGAAGCTGCTAGATGGAGCTAGATTGATTTTGAAGTGAACCATGCCGTAATGTGTAAACACCTAGTACTCATCAGGTTATGCTGCATCTGTCTCTGCTCAAAACCTGTTGTAGCGTCTGTTTTTGTTTGGTGCACAGCTGCAGAACTCTCGGACAGTGATGCAGGAGCGTGATCGTCACATCAGCGACCTGGAGGAGAAGGTGGCTTTCTTGGAGGCTGAGGTCAGAGTTATCACATTAATTCATTTGAATATGATGGATTGAGTTGACTGAGATTTGTGGATATACCGTATCAAGTGTGTGAAGCAATACGGATGAGGCCTAACTGATATATTACACCATCATCACTTGCAAATTCACGTCCGCAGAACCGAGAGCTGCACGACCACATGGAGTACCTTCTGGGAGGCCAGGCCCCAGCGATTCAAACATCCATCGACAACAAGCCTCAGGTCATCTACAGGTGAATGCATAATGTTATTTCTGCCATTCAGATCCCCATGTCCGTTTTGAGGCATTATTGGGATCTTAGAGATACACAGTTCAAATCCGCCAAACTGCAGCCCAGTAATTAAGTACAACACATTGACATAGTTTTTCTTTTTTGTCCACAGCAAGCCGTTCACCCCAACATCGCCGAACAACAAATCCTTGCCTTTCATAAAAGTTATTGAGATCAAATCTTGAGCAGCTCGTGTCTCTGTGTGCTTGTGAGTGAGTGAGAGAGAGAGAGAGAGAGAGAGAGAGAGAGAGAGAGAGAGAGAGAGAGAGAGGAAAAGGCCAAATCCTGGGCAAAGTATCCTGTGATCCAACTGACATGCTGTGTATAATTCAATATTTAAAACCTACCCGGTGATATTGTTAGTTCGTATTTTACAACACCTCACAAATCGCTCTTTTGCTTTTACTGCTGATGAATTGTTCCCGATTTTTCTGTGCATTAAATATTAGGCATGTCTTGATACTTTAGCCAATTACAATTAACGACATTTTTGCAATCAAAATAGTTGTCAAATGCTATTTTAAGGAAAAGCAAAGGCAACCCCTCACTTGGGAGGTAGTCTATCCAACCAGAATATTTGCTATTTACAGTACAAAAAGCATTATTCCTTGAATGCCTTTATTTTTTTTTTAACCTCTTTATCTTAAAGTTCAATGTTTTTGGGGGGTCATATGTTTATACTGGAATGTGGGTAATTTGAGGTAGGTAGCGGATATATAGACCAGCTAAATGTATACTATTTAAATCTGCAGCTTTGTAAGCTCCTTTGACAGATTTTAAAGTGGCTCATGTTGTTTAGCTCCTAGAGATAATCGTCGGAGTAATATAATTTATCTTGGCCAGAAGACTACAACCATAACGCCATATATCTACTTTAGACACCTAAACATGGTGTATTGACCTAAAATATTTATTAAAAAAAACTTGCTATGGGTCTTTCTATATGACTTGATGATTCTGTTAGTCTTATGGATCTTTTTACGAAGTGTGTTAGTATTTACTGTGAAAATGATCACTGTTCTTTAGTGTGCTACTGAAGTACCAGTACTAAATGCTTATGTCGAAATAAACAATATTCAAATATAAATATTTAGCTGTTAAAACTGATTGTTTTCTTTCTTATAGTTTTCTGTACAAGGATGTCTATCCTTACTGTAGTTCAACGACACCTTTTAGCAATGAATGCATTGTGTTGCCAAACCTACAACTACCACTGCCATCTAGTGCAGGAAATAAACGTTGGTTGGAAGTTGTCATAATGTATTCATCAAGAAACACGTAAGCGCCATGGATGGATGGAAATCACACACATAAATAGTAATTAAATAAATTAAGTTCCATATAATACAAATAGACATCTCTATACAGTATGTGAATCCAGATGTACCAAAACATACTACTTTCTCAACCGACTTTAAACACTGTTATAGGTCCAACTAACTTCCATTTCAAACAACATTGACTTATGGAAGAAACAAAGCCTTTAACAGTGGTCTGACAAGTCAGACGACTCCCAAGTCTTTGATCTTGGCTTCTAATGGGACAGCTGAAACATTCATAGCTTAGAACAAACTCATTGCATTTTTGGTAGGCCAGATGACATAAGTGTAAACTACGCTCTAATAAAAATGGAAACTATGACTTTGTCTGCTTACAAGTTGTGTGCGCGCGCGCGCACACACACACACAATTTTCCGAAACGCCAACGTCCGTAACTTATAGCGTGCTCTCTAGTGTGTTGTAGTTGTCTTTGAAGCTCTTGAGCTCCAGGAAGTGCTTGGGTCTTTTGCTACGTTGGCCTGTGGAGGGCAGGTAGGTGACCTGGATGGTGGAGGGCGTACTGCAGACAGGAGAACACGTAAGGTCCTTAGCAGCAGATTGGTGGTGTTGGTCCAGGCTGGTTGTGCTGGTGTAAGCCTTCACACTGAGGAAGAGAGAGGGTACACGTTTACACACTAGAGATAGTAAAATAAAGCTACTGTGAAAATAAATATGGGAAGCCTGGTTTCATGATGTGTTCCATGATGGAACAAATGTTTCTTTAAAGAACTTCATGACGGTTCCTGTTTACATTCTGTTCCTGTAGAACTAGGTCCCGGGCCAACACCGAAGGTGTGACTGACCACAAAAGGGAGGTCTGCCACTGTGCAAGCATTTATACAGTTATTTGTTTGGTAATCTCAATTATAATTCCAGCACTTACACATCAGCTAATTCATTAAGAGCCTCCTGATACTTCAGATACTCAGCCTCTCCAAACACCTACAACACCAAACGAACATAGCGGTCCAACACTGAGTATTGAAATGATCAAAACGCGAGATGAGGATACAAAGGGCCACCTTTATAAAAGATACAAGAGTTGTATTGTCATATACACGGTACAAACAAGCAGTTGCACTGTCCAATGAAATTCTTACTTTGCTAGTCCTCCATTCACACACAAAAAGATCTAAATCATCACGCACGCACGCAAAGTCACCAACCCCAGTTCCATGACGTGCACTTTCGTAGCCCTCCAACAAGTTGTCTATGAGTCTGCTCCGGCTGCTCTTGATCAGCGAATGGGAGTTGCGGAGCTCAAGCAGCCAGCTGCGGAAGTTGCGTCCCGTGAACGCACTAGGTGAGCGGCTAATCTCGTAGAGTGGGATGCCTGACGAAGAAGGCAGGAAAAGAGGTCTTCAACGGCTTAAAAGAAGGAGAACGACAAAGAAGAGAAGGTGATAAGGAAAGAAAAAAATGGCAAACGGGGAGTTTGGTATCTCTTACCAGAGTCACGAATGGCATCCAAAGCCTTCATTCTGTAAAGGTAATTGTAGCAACCTGAATGTAACACAGACAAAGTGCCTTAACAGACATATACAACATTTTACATTAACTACACAGAAAGATGTGCTCCATGCACAAAAAGTTCTTTATTTAGTCACTCACTGAAATTGAGATCCGGTTTCAGTCGATCATCTTCTTCAGAAAGGAGACGGGGTTCAAAGCAGATATCGTGGACTTTGGACAGGCGGCCATCAATTTCTTCCCGCAACCCCTGGAAATCATCAACCATACAAGCCTGTCAGCAGTGATGGGCAGTAGCATCACTACAAGTAGGGACGTTACGAGTAGGCAAGCCAAATGTTCAAACTTCAATGTAGACAAATACAGCAGAGCTACGCTCAATGCTGAAAAATGCTGCGTAGCGTTTTAAAACCGTTTCAATGGACACAAATATAACGTTTTTGTTGGTCTGAATCACTTGAGTCACTCAAAAGAAATACTAAATCTTACTTTTAATACTACTCTAAAATACAGGAGGCCTTATTGATCATAAGCATCAGAGAAATCGCCTCGTGGAATTTCGAGATACGCCCCCTCAAAGCATGGGAGGCATGCTGCTTTGAAGTAGACTTCATTGCGGCTAGCCTGCACGTTAGAGCGATGTCTTTCTCCACTGCGTGACTAATTAGATTTGGCTCGTGACGGAAAAACCATACTAGAAATTTTGTGTAGCATTTATGTTTTCATTGGTTTTTCAGACTTTTGCATGTCCAAGAAGATAACTTGATTATTTCTGTAGAAATTTTTATTATCCGTCTGTGCCTGTCTCCTATGCTAATTTAGATCTTTTGAAACATGATATACAGTGCATCCGGAAAGTATTCATACCCCTTCACTTTTTCCACATTTTATTATGTCACAGCCTAATTCCAAAATGGATTAAATAAATAAAAAATCTGAACATTCTACACACAATACCGCATAATGACAAAGTGAAAAAAGTTTTCGAATTTTTTGCAAATGTATTCAAATAAAAAAATAAAACATCACTTATCAAGTACTCACACCCTTTACTCAATACTTTGTTGAAGCAACTTTGGCAGCAATTACTGCCTCAAGTCTTCTTGAGTATGATGCTACAAGCTTGGCACACCTATTTTGGGGCAGTTTCTCCCATTCTTCTTTGCAGATTGTCTCAAGCTCCATCGGGTTGGATGGGGAGCGTCGGTGCACAGCCATTTTCAGATCTCTCCAAAGATGTTCAATCGGGTTCAAGTCTGGGCTCTGGCTGGGCCACTCAAGGACATTCACAGACTTGTCCCGAAGCCACTCCTTTGTTATTTTGGCTGTGTGCTTAGGGTTGTTGTCCTGTTGGAAGGTGAACCTTCGCCCCAGTCTGAGGTCCAGAGCGCTCTGGAGCAGGTTTTCATCGAGGATCTCTCTCTACATTGCTGCATTCATCTTTCCCTTGATCCTGACTAGTCTTCCAGTTCCTGCCACTGAAAAACACCCCCACAGCATGATGCTGCCACCACCATGCTTCACTGTAGGGATGGTATTGGCCAGGTGATGAGCGGTGCCTGGTTTCCTCCAGACATGACGCTTGGGTGGGTGTGAATACTTATGTAAATGTATTCAAAATAAAAAAATTAAATATCACATTTGCAAAAAAAAAACAAAAAACGTTTTCACTTGTATTGTGTGTAGAATGTTGCCAAAATGTTTGTATTTAATCCATTTTGGAATTAGGCTGTAACATAATAAAATGTGGAAAAAGTGAAGGGGTATGAATACTTTCCGGATGCACTGTACGCCAGCACATTTAGAAACATAGTAGCCTGCATATATAATATTTTTATCAGCATCACAGAAAGAAAACTTCTAAATCAATTCAATTATTTAATTGTTTAGTATCCATTTAGACATATCATATGGAGGACCGAAAGTGACATATCGATCAATAAATGTTTAATTAAATCCATACATAAACGCATACATACTGTATAATAATCAATAAATACATCCATTCATCAATACGTAAATATGACCTCCAATAAATAAATAAAAAAAAAAAACATTGAATGATTTATTTATTGAAGGATACATTATAATATTTATTTATTGAACGATTTCATGCTGCAATATGCAAATGAGGGCCGTTCTGCTTGGACTGTGGACTGTCAGTCACTGTCAACCGTTGCAAATCACACAACATGTTTAGTCCAAGCTTTTCCAGATAGAGGAAAATGTTGCTGCTCTCTTGAGAGAAGCAGTAGATCAGCTTTAGAGACAGCCAACTGAAGACAGTTTGTAGGCTAATGGACATTAATCCTAAATGTCATCATACGTAATGAACATAAAAATCTCACTTATACTGTGCTTTGGTAATTAGCTATAGCCACCCCAAACTTTTGTTTGCAGTGGACCGCCATTACTCTGGCAGTGGCATCAGTAACGTTAGTCGAGGGGGAGAATCAACTGAATCCACCCCTTAAGCCCAGTTGTATGTGGTTATGGAGCACTAGTCCATCCGGCTGCTCATCTGTAATCAGAGTACAAATCTGATATTCTAGGGAGATAGGAAGTTCAGAAGCAATACAGTTGATACATAAAAGTCCTCATAAAATGAACAAAAGCACAGAGGACAACTAAGTACGGAACTATCATAACACAGTAGTATCAAAAGAAAAATAGCAAGACAATAGACAAGAGATGATGGCTGACGGATGTTCAAAATGCGCTGTTGTTCAGATGTTAGCTGAGCGTCACAGTGAAGGCCAGAGCACCAAAAAGAAAACGTGTTTCATTTAGACAATAAAGGCCAGCGTAACATAATAGGGAGAGGCATTGATAAAATAATTATTATTATTATTATTTTTTTTATATTGTTTATATAATTTTATGAGAGTTCCAACAGACACCGTCAAAAATATTACAGAAAAGCACATAGGCCTAACGAGTCTTATACAACATTGAAAATAGTACAACTCCGCACATTCCCATTCAAGTTTATTACACCATGCACGTACAACTCTTCAAAACCTAAAACAACTCTGCAAATCATCTTACAATGCCTAGTAAGGCAATGCAGGCACGGCATGCACCTAAACATTCCAATCCCACACGATGTAGGCCACTGCTGTCCAATCAGAACAGCTAGTGCAAGTGAAAACCAACGCCTGATTTGCATGAACATGAAATCGTTCAATAATTAAATCATTCAATATATGTTTCAATAAACAATTAAATCTAATTTAAAACAAATTATTCAATAGCCTATTATGTATTTATTGAAAGATTTATTTATGTATTTATTGATGACTATATGTATATATTGATATAGGGATTTAATGAAACAATTATTGATTGTCACTTTCAGTCCTCCATAATAGCAGAGCTGCTGATGATCCACATTTGCAATGATTTCTCGGTCCAATCAACACTGTGTTTACAACTCATCTCACCCTGCTTTATTAGATCTCTAAATGATTCACTAGTAACTTTAGACTCATTGTATAGATATATATTCATATTGTACTGTGCCATAATTTTTGTCACAGCGATATGTTGAGTAGTATTGCGAGCAGACTGTTTAACGTTTGGTACCTAGGGACCACGTCCTAAAAAGCTATGCTGTTTGAAACATTAGCAGTTTTCAGAGTACAAGTTGTCAACATTGTACACTTAATTCAGGTAAACACATATCAAATGTATAGTATCAATACCAGATGATATAAATACTTAAACAACAAGGCCTGTAACAAATAAGTTACATAAGTGACTAGAACTGCTTGATTATGGCAAAAATCATAATCACGATTATTTAATACGTCAATATTGAAATCACGATTACTCAGTGTATTTAGAAACATCATACATTTAATTGAACTTTTAAAAATATATAGATTTTATATAGATTTTCTTGAACTTTAAATATAATTCAACTGACAAAGCATTGTCTTTTTAATAATACGGCCTTTCCACAGGGATATGGAATAGGCAGCCAGTCGGAAAGAGTAGTTCGCTGAAAATTCATACGAGGTTTTGCTTGTTACCTTGTGGTGAAATAAATTTGGCTCTAATTAAGGCTATGGCAGTCAAGCAAGCTTTCCTCGAGTCTGACTTGACTAAACTTATGATAGGCAGGTCTATTTTAATCAAGTGATTGAAACAGATATTTTATAATTTTTTGTTAAATGGTACACATAAGTTATGATATCTAAAGTTCGTCAATATAGGCACGTTTCTCTATCAGGCTCACATTGTTTTGAAGTGGAGGCTAGTGGGCGTAAATGTGCACGCATAGCGAATCGCAACTTTGTTAAAAGACAAAACATTATTTAATAAAGCAGTCGGCTTGACTTAGGTCAGTGTATCAATGTAACTGACGATGGCTAACGCTAGCGTTCAAACGTGCACCGCTGTAAATCAAACTAAAGGCGTTGTATGATTTCACAAAACGCGAGCAACATTGCAAAATGGAATGGATACAGTATGTATGTATGATTCCACGCTCAGGTTTTGTGAAATCATATGTATATACACACACACACACACACACACACACACACACACACACACACACACACACACACACACACACACACACACACACACACACACACACACAGTGAAGGAAATAATGATTTGATCCCTTGCAGATTTTGTAAGTTTGTCAGCTGACAAAGAAATGAAAGGTCTATAATTTCATGGGTAGGTTTATTTTAACATTCAGAGATAGAATAAAAAAAAGAAATCCAGAAAATCACATTATATAAAATATATACATTGATTTGCATTTGATTGAGTAAAATAAGTATTTGATCCCCTAACATAACATGACTTAGTACTTGGTGGAGAAACCCTTGTTGGCAAGCACGGAGGTCAGCACGTCTCTTGTAGTTGGTTACCAGGTTTGCGCACATCTCAGGGGGGATTTTGGTCCACTACGCTTTGCATATCCTCTCCAAATCCTTAAGGTTTCGAGGCTGTCGTTTGGCAACTCGAAGCTTCAGCTCCCTCCATAGATTTTCTTTGGGATTAAGGTCTGGAGACTGGCTAGGCCACTCCATGACCTTAATGTGCTTCTTCCTGAGCCACTCCTTTGTTGCCATGGCAGTGTGTTTTGGGTTATTGTCGTGCTGGAATACCCACCCACGACCCATTTTCAGTGTCCCGGCTGAGGGAAGGAGGTTGTCGCCCAAGATTTCACGGTACGTCGCCCCGTCCATCCTCCCCTCGATGCGGTGAAGTTGTCCTGTCCCCTTAGCAGAGAAACACCCCCAAAACATAATCTTTTACCAATGTTACCAATGGTTTTCTTGGTGACTGTGGTCCCAGCTGCCTTGTGATCATTAACAAGCTCCTCCCGTGTAGTTCTGGGCTGATCCCTCACCTTTCACATGATCCTCGATACCCCACGAGGAGAGATCTTGCATGGAGCCCCAGACCGAGGGTGATTGATGGTAATTTTGTGTTTCTTCCACTTTCGAATAATTGCACCAACAGTTTTCTCCTTCTCACCGAGCTGCTTGCCGATGGTCTTGTAGCCCATTCCAGCCTTGTGCAGGTCTACAATCTTGTCTCTGACGTCCTTAGACAGCTCTTTGGTCTTGCCCATGGTGGAGAGGTTGCAATCTGATTGATTGATTCTGTGGACAGGTGTCTTTTATACAGGTAAAGAGTTGAGGCAGGTTTCTCTTATACTGGTAACGAGTTGAAATTAGGAGCTCTTTCTTAGAGTGAGGGGGCCTGTTGGAAACAGAATTCTTGCTAGTGGGATCAAATACTTATTTCACTCAATCAAATGCAAATCAATGTATATATTTTATATAATGTGATTTTCTGGATTCCTTTTTTTTTAAAATTATATCTCTGAATGTTAAAATAAACCTACCAATTGAAATGATAGACCTTTCATTTATTTTTCAGTGGACAAACTTACAAAATCTGCAAGGGATCAAATAATAATTTCCTTCACTGTGTGTATGTATATACACACATATACATACATACATACATATATATGTATATATATATATATACACATATATATATATATATATATATATATATACACACACACACACACACACACACACACACACACACACACACACACACGATTTCACAAAACGTGAGCAACATTGTGAAATGGAATGCGGCACAATGATCGTTTTTTTCTCGGTTATTTGGTTTTTATAATAGTTGGAAGCCAAAATCATTTCAAATCAATTGAAAACAAAATTAAATCAATCGCCCCGCCCTAGTGTACAGGTAATTAGTTTCTTACGGAATCTAGAGCGAAATATCAATAACTCTAACGATTAACGTCACCCACTCCAACGTCTTAAAAAATGTGCGCGCGCATTTTGGCAACGGAAGTTGCCTTTTGCCCCATAGACATACAATACGTTTATATACAGTATGTGTGTATATATATATATATATATATATATATATATATATATATATGTTATAGGAAGGACAACCAGTGAACCGGCGACAGGGTCACGAGTGCCCAAGGCTCATTGATACGCATGGGGAGAGAAGGCTAGCCCATCTGGTCCGATCCCACAGAAGAGCTACTGTAGCACAAATTGCTGAAAAAGTGAATGCAGGCTATGATCGAAAGGTGTCAGAACACACAATGCATTGCAGCTTGCTGCCAATGGGGCTGCGTAGACGCAGACGGGTCAGAGTGCCCATGCTGACCTCTGTCCACTGCCGAAGGCGCCTACAATGGGCATGTGAGCGTCAGAACTGGACCATGGAGCAATGGAAGAAGGTGGCCTGGTCCGATGAATTACGTTTTCTTTTACATCATGTGGATGGCCGGGTGCGTTTGCGTCATTTAACTGGGGAAGAGAAGGCACCAGGATGCACTATGGGAAGAAATCAAGCTGGCGGAGGCAGTGTGATGCTCTGGGCAATGTTCTGCTGGGAAACCTTGGGTCTTGGCATTCATTTGGATGTTACTTTGACACGTACCACCTACCTAAACATTGTTGCAGACCACGTACACCCCTTCATGGGAACGGTATTCTCTGATGGCAGTGGCCTCTTTCAGCAGGATAATGCGCCCTGTCACACTACACAAATTGTTCAGGAATGGTTTGAGGAACATGACAAAGAGTTCAAGCTGTTGACTTGGCCTCCAAATTCCCCAGATCTCAATCCGATTGAGCATCTGTGGGTGTGCTGGAACAACAAGTCCGATCCTTGGAGGCCCCACCTCGCAACTTACAGGACTTAAAGGATCTGCTGCTACCGTCTTGGTGCCAGATACCACAGGACACCTTCAGAGGTCTTGTGGAGTCCATGCCTCAATGGGTCAGAGCTGTTTTGGCGGCACGAGGGGGACCTACACAATATTAGGCAGGTGGTTTTAATGTTTTGGCTGATCGGTGTGTGTGTGTGTGTGTGTGTGTGTGTGTGTGTGTGTGTGTGTGTGTACGTACGTACGTACGTACGTACGTACATACATACATACACATACAGTGGGGCCAAAAAGTATTTAGTCAGCCACTGATTGTGCAAGTTCTCCTACTTAGAAAGATGAGAGAGGTCTGTAATTTTCATCATAGGTACAATTGAACTATGAGAGACAAAAATGAGAAAAAAAATCCAGGAAATCACATTGTAGGATTTTCATCATCATCATCATCTTCGTCCGCTTATCCGATCGGGTCGCGGAGGTAGTAGTTCCAGCAGAGAGCCCCATCCTTCCCTTTCCCGGGCCACATCCGCCAGCTCTGACTGGGGGATTCCAAGGCGCTCCCCGACCAGCATGGAGATATAATCCCTCCACCTGGTCCTTGGTCTGCCCCGTGGCCTCCGCCCAGCTGGACGTGCCTGGAACACCTCCCTAGGGAGGCGGCCAGGTGGCATCCTAACTAGATGCCCGAACCACCTCAACTGGCTCCTTTCTACGCAAAGAAGCAGCGGATCTACTCCGAGTCCCTCCCGGATGACTGAACTTCTCACCCTATCTCTAAGGGAGAAGCCAGCCACCCGCCGGAGGAAACTCATTTCGGCCGCTTGTATCCGTGATCTCGTTCTTTCGGTCATGACCCATCCTTCGTGACCATAGGTGAGAGTAGGAACAAAGATAGACCGGAAGATTGAGAGCTTTGCCTTTCGGCTCAACTCTCTCTTCGTTACAACGGTGCGATACAGCGACTGCAATACCGCTCCCGCTGCTCCGATTCTCCGGCCCAACTCACGTTCCATTTTCCCATCACTCGAGAACAAAACCCCAAGATACTTAAACTCCTTCACTTGGGGTAATTGTAGGATTTTTAAAGAATTTATTTGTAAATTATGGTGGAAAATAAGTATTTGGTCACCCACAAACAAGCAAGATTTCTGGCTCTCACAGACCTGTAACAACTTCTTTAAGAAGCTCTTCTGTCCTCCACTCGTTACCTGTATTAATTGAACCTGTTTGACCTCGTCATCTGTATAAAAGACACCTGTCCACAGCCTCAAACAGTCAGACTCCAAACTCAACCATGGCCAAGACCAAAGAGCTGTCGAAGGACACCAGGAAGAAAATTGTAGACCTGCACCAGGCTGGGAAGAGTGAATCTGCAATAGGCAAGCAGGTTGGTGTGAATAGATCAACTGTGGGAGCAATTGTAAGAAAATGGAAGACATACAAGACCGTTGATAATCTCCCTCGATCTGGGGCCCCACGCAAGATCTCATCCCGCGGGGTAAAAATGATCATGAGAACGGTGAGCAAAAATCCCAGAACAACACGGAGGGACCTGATGAATGACCTGCAGAGAGCTGGGACCAAAGTAACAAAGGCTACCATCAGTAACACACTACGCCGAGAGGGACTCAAATCCTGCAGTGCCAGGCGTGTCCCCCTGCTTAAGCCAGTACATGTCCAGGCCCGTCTGAAGTTTGCCAGAGAGCATATGGATGATCCAGAAGAGGATTGGGAGAATATCTTGTGGTCAGATGAAACCAAAATAGAACTTTTTGGTAAAAACTCAACTCGTCGTGTTTGGAGGAAGAAGAATGCTGAGTTGCATCCCAAGAACACTATACCTACTGTGAAGCATGGGGGTGGAAACATCATGCTTTGGGGCTGTTTTACTGCAAAGGGGACAGGACGACTGATCCGTGTTAAGGGAAGAATGAACGGGGCCATGTATCGTGAGATTTTAAGCCAAAACCTCCTTCCATCAGCGAGAGCATCGAAGATGGAACGTGGCTGGGTCTTCCAGCATGACAATGATCCCAAACACACCGCTCGGGCAATGAAGGAGTGGCTCCGTAAAAAGCATTTCAAGGTCCTGGAGTGGCCTAGCAAGTCTCCAGACCTCAACCCCATAGAAAATTTGTGGAGGGAGTTGAAAGTCCGTGTTGCCCAGCGACAGCCCCAAAACATGACTGCTCTAGAGGAGATCTGCATGGAGGAATGGGCCAAAATACCAGCTACAGTGTGTGCAAACCTGGTGAAGACTTACAGGAAACGTTTGACCTCTGTCATTGCCAACAAAGGTTATGTTACAAAGTATTGAGTTGAACTTTGGTTATTGACCAAATACTTATTTTCCACCATAATTTACAAATAAATTCTTTAAAAATCCTACAATGTGATTTCCTAGATTTTTGTTCTCATTTTTGTCTCTCATAGTTGAAGTGTACCTATGATGAAAATGACAGACCTCTCTCATCTTTCTAAGTAGGAGAACTTGCACAATCAGTGGCTGACTAAATACTTTTTGGCCCCACTGTATATATATATACAGTGGGGCCAAAAAGTATTTAGTATATATACAGTGGGGCCAAAAAGTATTTAGTCAGCCACTGATTGTGCAAGTTCTCCTACTCCTTCGTATATATATATATATATATATATATATATATATATATATATATATATATATACATATATACACACACACACATATATATATATATATATATATACATATATATATATATACATATATATATACATATATATATATATACATATACATACATATACATATATATATATATATATATATATATATATATATATATATATATATATATATATATATATATATATATATATATATATATATATATATATATATATATATATGTGTATGTGTGTTCCAGCCATCCAGACGAGTTCGCAAGTTTTAAATTAAATAACTAACGTTATTTTAATTAATTGGATAAGTGAAAAACATAGTGAAGTTTATTGTTTCTTGTCTACAGATCAGATCAACGCTATAGCCTACTTTGGTCGGCGACAACTAGCCATGCATTAGCAGCTAATCAACTTCGATTGAACCCCAGAAAGACCTGTAGCCAATGAGATATCATTTTGATGGATATGATGGACATGGTGGATTGCTTGATTAGTTTAGCACAACTTGTGTGTATTATCATACGACTGCAGTCGCGATCTTAATGGTTAATGCCCTTGGATAGCTTGACAAGTTATTGCTCTCCGTCTTACTTCCGTAGCCAAAATGCGTGCGCACCCTTACATACGTCATCATTGTTTAACAACTGTAAAAGGGTCTATAGAGACAGCGTCTGTCTAAACGGAAGGAATACAACTGTCAATTTTAGGCAAACTGACAATTTATTAATTCTGGAAACAACAAATTGGAAGATAAGACTATTTAATCAATTAATTAAAAAACATGACGCTCATTGTTACTTCGTTACAATGCCGAATACTAATAGGTGTACAATACATCAGGGATCTTCTCTAATGTTTATAAAACTGCATGTTCCGGGTTTGGGGGCCCGAAATAGGCCGTGGGCCGGTTGTTTGAGAGCACTATATTACTAGTTTAATTACATTTCTCAGTATCTTGGTGGTAGCGTCGCTGTTTTCTAAATCAAATAGCTTTTCAGTAGCTAAGCTCTTTTATCGATCAAGTAGTGCGGTGGCGTCCACACAAGCAACATTTCTGAAACTCAATCCCAGCTGAGCATTCTGCAGCGGTCTAAAATGAAACGGCCGGATTACTAAATGCTCAACCGGCAAACACGGACCTATATTTATAGCCGGCAGAACCAACTCTTCCATGACTGACATCACATACCGGGCTGTTGCGTTTGACTTGCCTGCTGCAGCATGAATACAGTTTTGCGGGTGCCGCCGCGCCAGCTCGCATGATATTTACATTTGAACCTATTGATTAATAAACAAATTAACTGAATATTTTTCCCTGCTAATCTATTCGACTGACAGTTGTGTTGATCACTAAGATAGCAGTGACTTGGAATGAAGTTGGTTCAATGTAAAAAATAAAATAAAAAAAGTAGCTTGGATGCAGTGAACTACTATTGCCATGTAGCTGTAGCTTAGCTACATTTCTCTGGGATTAGCTTCAGTGTGGTGAAGCTTGATTTAATGTAGAGTAGGCAGTGGCGGACAGTAACGGAATACGTGTACTTGTTACTGTACTTAAGTACCTTTTTTCAAATATCTGTACTTTACTCAAGTGTTTCCATTTTGGGAGACTTTTTACAATCACTCCACTACATTTGAAACTAACATATCCTACTTTTGACTCCACTACTTTTGTGCAATAACTGTCGTTACTCGTTACTTTGATGTGGAGAAAATATATTGTCTAGAAGAGTATAGGACACACTTTCAAGCTGAATCCTACCAATCAGAGCGAAGCAAGCGTTTCCATAGGTGCATGACATTGTTTGAATCATAGACTTTAGCTAGCTAGATAGATAGATTACGACACAAGAGAGCCTGATAAGCGTAAGGATTATGGATGGTAGCTACTGCCAAATTATTCTGAATTGTAAAAGAATATTTTTTTTAAAGTTACATAAAAAAGGATAACAAGGATCTCCGATCTCCAATCTCCAGTAAGAAAACAATGCAGAAACAGAACCTAAGGTTGAACATTCTGATATACAATGGCTAATGGGACACAAGTAATAGTTACGCATACAACACACATGCATACACATTCACATAACTGAGTAACTTGAATTATTTTTGAACATTTTTACAAAGGATGCCATTTTTTTTTTTATAGGAAAGTTTGCCTACTGTATTTTAAATTATGTTTGCCCTGACCAACATAACTTACTAAATAATAGGACTTTTTACTTTTGATACTTAAGTATTTTAATAATAAGGTACTCTTCTACTTTGACTCAAATAGAAATTTAAATGGAAGACTTCTACTTTTAGTGGAGTAATATTAAGCAAAGATAGCTGTACTTTCACTCAAGTTCAGGATTTGTGTACTACTTCCACCAGTGAGAGTAAGTGGCAGCTTAGCTCACTACAATTTCCAAGTAGGTTGCCCAACACTACCTGTCAGTTTCATTGACAGTAGAGTGTAGGCAATTCTATGACAATATAATCGTTATTCTAATGGAAATAGTTACATTTACAAAGCGGCAGACGGATGAACTGAAATCCCCCAAGATGTCCATTGGGATGGCAGGGAACATACTGGATGGTTCATTGGAAAAGTATGTCTTACTCTTACCTTTGGAGCATTGTGTCCAATTGGGGCATGGGGACCTCGGCGAGACCTCATCGCAAAGCGCATTATCTGCCTTTTGACGAAGATAAACAGCAACACAAACACCTGTGTGAGATCAATGTAACGTTAGACGATACGTATTTGAGTGGGAAGTCACTTGCCGAGTCTAAATGTCAGTTGTAAAATGCATTTTGAGAGTAACTAACGTTACGTTAGTAGACAGTGACTGCACAACTTACCAGACTGCCATAGGCCATAACCAACACTACATTGACTCCAGATAACGGGTATTCTGCCATATTTATCACCGGAACTGTTGTTGTCAGATCAGTTTAGTAACTATTTATGTCCAGCGATAGCTAGCTGGTGTTAGCTAAACTCAGCTAACTAGCCCATGCTCGTTAGCTTGTTCAGCTGACTAAAAAGGCTACCACTCAACGTCACAAGATAAGCAGCAAATTGGCGATTATTTGTTTGCTACTCGTGCGGCTTGTTATTTACAGCCTTATTTTGAGTATTCATTCTTATTAATTGCACGTTAAAACGAACGCAGACTCGCAGAGGATAGCTATCTTAAAGAAAAACAGTCGATGATGAAGAGGTAGCCTACTTGATTGTAGTGAAGGGTTGTTCGTTAACGAACGGCTCTTTTTGAACGGTTCTTTTCGGTGAGTGTAGGGAACCAGGAGTTAAATGAACCGGCTCTTTCAAAAGAGACAAATGTCCATCCCAACCGGGGTCTTTCTGAACAACAACGCTGAACCAGTTACTGTCATGACAGCAGTAGAATGATTGAATGTTAAGAGTTCCAGCAGGTTTTCAACAGTATGCTAGGTAGGCCTAGTTGTTCACGTGCAAAACACCATGTATGCACCCCATCTGAGGAAAGGGTGGTGTAGCTTGGCCGTCGTGAGGTATATTCCTCACATTTAGACAAACTAGCTTCATAAGCAGCATGACATTATTTTAAGAGTATTTTGGGCTCATACAATAGGAATAAATGCATTAGATTACACTTTACTGTTTAGTCTATGCCAAATACAAAGTTAAGGTCTCATATTGGCTTCTATTGCACCATTTTGTGCAGTGTATTTTGTGTCCTGAGAAGTACAGGTCCTTATGGAAATGTACTTGTAATAGCAAGCGATGTCTTAGGTGTTCAGTTATCAGTTTCAGGAAAAGTCAAAATTGAGTTATTTTTATTCAAAGCCTTGCACAACCAGAAGTCGCCTTGAGTGTGCAGTGTAAAGCCAACATAATGTGCGTTAATTAAGAGTGGTATTATCATTCATATTGCTTGTTTTGTTTACTGTATGAAATTGTTAGTCAATTGATTCAAATTGACTGATCACATGTTGTCGTTCTAGTTTCCTTGAAGTGCTCAGTCAACCACGTGACACAGCTTTCTGCGGTGTCAGAGTGGAAAAGAAACAGGTAAATTCCGAACCTCTCGCATATTGTCTGCGCGAGTTGGTTCGGTATATTTCTAAAGTTAGGTGTATCCTGCGAGGGTTTAGAAATTACATTTTGCTCAAAATCCGATAAGAAGGTCGACAGAGAGACCACTTAGTCGATTGTGTAGCAGAATATCTGACATTCATCCTGTTTCTGGTCAGTATACCGCCTGCTATTTATTTTAATTTTTTGGGCCTACGGGCCTACGTGGGGCCTAGAGATAAAGTGTTTTACAATATCCGAACTCAGGCTACATTTAAACAGGGTCAAGGTGGTAACTTACCGGGTATTGTAGAGTGACAGCTATTAATGTTATTACTAGGAAACTGGAGCGACTAGCTCGTTCTGTTTCAAGCTAAAGCTAAACGTTAGCACAGATGCCACTAATTCTGGAATAAGTAACGTTATGGTGATACTGTTACTTGGTGGAACGTAACAAAATTTCAACGTTAGATGAGGCAACACAAAATGTACAATACTGTGGTGGAGGATACGATTTTCTCGTAAGTAAAAAAATTGAGAAAATCCCAGTTTTTTTCAGGGGGCCCATGCATATGGGCGTTTTTATTACTTAAAAACCTTACAAAAGAGTAGGAACTGCCAAATGAGTCCAACCACCATTGAGATTTCGTTTCTAACGTATCTTTTGAGCTGCTAACTAGCGTGGTGAAACAATTTTGTCATCTTCATATATAACAAAACCCATACAATGCTTCATGTGATGCTAACATGTTAGCTAACTCAAGCTTTCGTTGGGTGTCGATTCGAATATGCTGTTGCTAACGCAACGTTAGCTAATGTGAACGTTACCTCGCCATGAGGCAGCAAGGCAATACAAAAAGGGAGCCCAGACAGATATCAGTGAGGCACTGTCATTTGTGGAACCTTTTCAAACGAACTCTGTTAACGTTTACCTACTTCTAGCTACAGCTACAAGTCTTTAGCATGTGGGCGACGTTATCGTAAAGTTAGAAGCGTCGAGGGGTTAGTAAGCTGGCGAACGGAAAGTTAACCCCCGGCCTGTGCTGGGACATTGGATAACATTAAGTCTACTCATACATAGTAGCGTGCTAGCTAAATTAGCTAAACTTGCTAATGTTCTCACTGAAACTGTCCAAGGCGATTCATATTTGTCTGTATTTGGCGTTGATGTCCAATTGCCAAAGACAGCTTTCAACTTGTAAACAATTGAACGTTAAGTTAACTCTATTCAGTCTTTATATTTTTACTGACACTGATATGTCATTACATAAGTCGACTACTAACATACATTAATTATTAGCTTCATTTTTGGCAACTTGGTGGATGACTCGCATGTAAAGCTGGTTACACTGGGAAGTGCTTGTGGAAATGTTTGCCACTGTCAGTATTTCCAGTATTATCGGGCACATGGTGAATTAAGCCATAATGGCACTTCCCGGGAGAAATCCCGCCCGGCTGAGTAGAATTAATATTGACGGTTTAGATTATACATTACCAACCCCACAAGCCAGGGCAAAGTGGCTAACTATGGCCACTCCTTTTATCTACTCCTGGCCTGCTTGGAAACCAAGCAAACTACCTTGGATACGTTTGTTGTGAGTGTGTGGTATGAGGCTGAAATCTTTTTTTTTTTCTCCACCAGGTGTTATTGCTTTGTAAATACTGTTATTTGTATATACTGTAAATGATGACATCGGTGGGCGGAAACCGAGCCCGCATCAACTGGGAGCAGACACAGGGCCAGACACAGAGCCAGACACAGCACAAACAGAGGCCTCAGGTAGGTTGAAACCTTCTATCATTCACACCGTCAAAGTAGAGACGATACCAGACCATCTCAATGAGCCACAGTACTTTAATGCAATAAGACAGCCTCTGTGGTCAAGATGGAATAAGACATTGTACAGAACTCCTTTTGCCGGGCAGAAATATTGCCAAAAACCCAAATGAATCTGTTTTTGATGATGGAATTGTTAATTGCTATTTCTCTTCTTGCAGGCCACTGCAGAGCAGATGCGACTCGCGCAGATGATTTCAGACAACAACGACGCTGACTTTGAGGAGAAGGTCAAGCAGGTGGGGGCACATATATGTCCTGATGTATCACTGTGGGGAGTTCTCTGGCTACTGTTATTTTTTTTTAGAGTTAGTCTCAAAGGCTATGAAATTGTTATTTATATTGTATGCTTCTGTTATTGAATCCTTAATCTGCCCATCCTCTAGCCTGCATGTTTTAACTTCTAAACAGTTTCTTGAATAGTAAGCATACCACAATGCTTTCAAAAGACTTACCTCCATAGTTAAGCCTAGGATAGGTAAAAGCATGACTAACAGCTACACTTAGGTTTTTGTTAACCTGTAATAAGTGTATACGTCATCTGTACATCAGATGGACTGGAGTCTCACCCTCTCTTTCCTCCTCTGCAGCTGATTGACATCACAGGCAAGGACCAGGATGAGTCTATGATTGCGCTGCATGACAGCAATGGAGACGTCAACAGAGCCATCAATGTGCTGCTGGAAGGCAGCCCAGACACTGTGAGTGGGGCCCTTTGTTGCTACAGCTTAACCGGGCAGTAGACACGTCTGTGGATTAAACATGACTGCACAGGCCATCCAAACTTCTAGGGAATTGAACATGGCTTCTGAGGCGTTACTGATGTTAAAATCAGTTAAATACAATAATTTCCTTCGTTTCTTCATAAGAAGTGAATGTACTTTACTTCACCTGATCTTTATTGTAAAAACCCTTTGAAATGTGCCCTGCTTATCACTTGTCTTGCCCTGCCACAGGAGTCCTGGGAGATGGTTGGGAAGAAGAAGGGGCTCTCTGGTCAGAAGGAGGCCGGCGGTTCCGTTGAGGCAGGAGAAGAAAGCAAGGAGAACCGTGAGAAGGGCGGAGAGAGGGACGTGGCACGTCGCCGAGGGGGAGCACCGCGCAGGGGCCGAGGTGCTAGCCGGGGACGAGAGTGTGAGTTTTATCCAACAGGGGAGAAGGCGAACAAACCATTGAGCTTTCTCAATGGTTCCATTAGGTCTCATGTATATGCAAATTAACATGTTTTCCATGCACGAAAAAGTGTGGATGGTAGAGGTATTGCATGTAAACTGGTCAATCATTCGGACAGGAGGCTTTTACAATTCACCCTTTTGATATTTTAAAACACTGCTCATTGTCACCGACCTTTTCTGTATCTCACTGACATTCGTCTTTCCGTTCTTCATCTAATGTTTCATTTGTTTCTGTTTCTTAATCACTCAGTCCGTGGTCAAGAAAATGGGTTGGATGGAGGGAAGTTAGGTGGGATAGCAGGAAGAGGCACAGAGAGAGGCCGTCGGGGGAGAGGCAGAGGAAGAGGTAAGTGACCCCCATTGGGTGTGTGCTTTTTAATCTCTAAAGTGGTTAACGATAATGGGGACATTAAAGGAAAAGCCATAACTGGGTGCATTAGTGTTTGATTTATGATGCTCCCTATCTCTCCAGGTAGTCTTTCAGTAATTAAGTAGCGGTTTGTGTTGATTGCTGTACTCTGTATTTCTCTTTCCTGGAGGATTTACACCAGTGGGACCAACAGGAAGCAGACGAGGTGGCCGCTTCTCTGCACAGGGCATGGGGTAAGATAAACATCTGCGCCGCTTTCTCGAGGGCCCTGCTCTCCTTGCTTACCTGTTGCCATGGTCACCAGAGAGCAGGACCCCAGCGTATTGTTTAGTCCTTATCCAAATGGCTGGGTGGGACATTAGCCTGGGCAATCGAGTGGAATAGCGTGGGTCTCGCACAGCATGTTATGTAATCCAATCCTTTAGGGGTGTTCTTTATAGACTAGGATTCAAGTCCAATTTGTACAGTTCTGCTGTCTAAGCGTAGAACCTAAAGTTCTCATGCAGACATGTCCTGCTTTCTGGACCTGGCATAAGGTGTCTGCAAATTTGTGTGTGTGTGTGTGTGTGTGTGTGTGTGTGTGTGTGTGTGTGTGTGTGTGTGTGTGTGTGTGTGTGTGTGTGTGTGTGTGTGTGTGTGTGTGTGTGTGTGTGTGTGTGTGTGTGTGTGTGTGTGTGTGTGTGTGTGTGTGTGTGTGTGTGTGTGTGTGTGTGTGTGTGCGCCCGCCCATGTGGGTGTGTAGTGTCACTGACTCAGCTGTGGTCATTGAGCACCCTAGTCAAACTGTGTATGTGGAAAGGATTACAGAGGAAATGATTATGCATTCAGCTGCACTGACACAAGTCCCAACTGGCAGGTTGACAAGCGGCCTATAAATCTAGCCTCTGTAGCATTGAATCTACCTATTTCAATTGCATAAGCTATTAGTGTCCTGATTAGAAACTCCTTATTTATTTAATGTAAATATACATGCATTTTTGTGAGGTGCTAAACTTTGACTACGGATCTCAAAGACCACGTTATAATGGGGATTTGATAAAGTGGTTGGTGTGTGCAGCTTCCTTGATTGGGGCCGCGGGTTGATAAGCAGCTTCCTGAAGGCAAGCCTGCATGTCAAATGTCACCTTGTTGAAATTAGGGTGATGACTTGTGGGCTCAAAGCGATTTGCTGTGGGTGAGCTGGGGCCTGACTCTGTAAAGAAACTCTAGAAAATAAATGATGAGCTGTGCCAAAGAATGCTATTGAAACTTGACACCATGTGTGTTGATAGCTTGGTACTCTTGACTTTATTCCAATGCTAGGAATACATGGTGTATGTGGTTAGTTGCCAGTCCATTTGCTTTGGCAGGACTGCCACGGTTAGCCTGCCCGTGTGTGTGCGCGTGTGTGCTGACAGGTTTGGCTTGGACTGTATAACATCGACTAACCTTGATTGTGTGAACACATGGGCTTGCGTCGTAAATTGGCAGGTCACGCGTGTGATTGTCCCAACATGTTCCTCAAGGATATGTTGCTTCTGCTGCTACTTGATCTTAGCGGAGCCTCTGGAGCCTTGTGTTTTTGCATGAGTGTATTCTAACTCTGCTTCCTCTCCATCAGATGCTATGATGATAACAGAAAACAGTTGGCATTGATGACTGTTGGCAGTTGTTTCCCCTTTTTCGGCGACCTGACACCAGTAGAAAGGGGCACTTCCCTGTAATGTGGTGTCCACTCACCGTGTTTTGGGAGTGTCCCAACACTGTAGTGATTAGTGATGATGCATGTGATTTCAACATTCTGATGTTAACCAACCAGTAGTAATATTTAACACACACTGCAACCCTCCCCGTCCCCCGTCCCCCCCACCCCACACTCTCCCCTTGTTGTGCTGCTTGTAATCGTTGCTGTTGTTTTTCCTCTAAAGCCAGATTGATAAGGGGCCCAGATATGATTTTTCAGGCGACGAGAGGTGAGTGCACCGCCACTGGTGTGTCAGTGTGTCAATTCTTGCCATTATGTTGTGGGGTCGGGGGGGGGGGGGGGGGGGTTTTGTGGCTGTTTGCCATAGGACAGGTAAAATAAGACTTGCCAAAGGTCTCACACCATGTCTACTAAGATGAAATAAATGTAAGTTGTAAAGGGTCTTCATTTTGAATTCTTGGTTTAACCTATTCACACAAGCCACAAAGTCACCAGTCATTAAATGAGAAACCAGCAAACTGCCAGAGAAAACCTTTGAAAACATCTGGATTTAATTGAGTACCCTGCAAATTTCTCAAAAGTGAGAAAGGTATTTTAAGGACACGTGTGTGTTTGTGCTCTATAAATATCTTGGAAACAAAGCAGCGATGCATCAGTTTTATAAACGAGGCTTCCATCCAAAATGAGAGCTGAGAAACAGCCAAGCATTGCCTGGATTATGTTGCACTCCTGATTTGTCTTTGTGCTAAAGTCTTCCTTTTACATTTCTCGCCAAATGAACAGCACCTGCATCGCTTCCTCTCCTCTAACTTCCTTTTCCTGTCCTACTGTTCACTTCCTCCCACAGTAGGCCTGCCCTTTGTATAAATACTCTTAAGATGCTGGTCGGTCAAGGTCATGATACTAAACCTAGATGCGTCTCTGTTGCAGAACGTTCAACCCAGCGGACTACGCAGAGCCAGCCCAAACCGACGAGAGCTACAGTGGAGGCAGCACCTGGAACAACACAGGTAGCCTGGAGCCAGAGGAGGGAGCCAGTAAGTAAATCTGTTGCTGGTCCTAAATCAGTTTGGATAAGTAAGATCCTTGTGTCCCTGCCTTGTACAATAGTGTACCTCAATGAACAACGTAAATGCCCATCTCGCTATCATGTTCACCTCTCGTGTCCTTCTTTTCTTCCAGGGCTAGAGTACACTGTGGAAGAGGGAACAAGCTATCAGCCCAAGTTTGACTCTGCTCCTGGCAAGAGTGAGTGTATCCTTTTTCTTCCTCGCTTGTTTGTTTGTTTGTTTGTTTATTTATATTTCACACGCCCCATTCCCTTTGAAGTTCTGTCAGCCAAATATTAAGGTGCTGAGCTGTTGCCACCCATGTTCATGCCTAGGTGCCTGGAGGAGCCCAACAGAGGAGTGGGGCACTGATGACTGGAATGAGGACGTGAGTACCTTTTTGAGCTGGTATATAAAAAATCCCTTCTGCAAAACAAGAAGTCAAAATGGAAATCTTAATGCTTGTATTGTTGACTGATTAAACATGTTACGGTCCCTCAAAATGGATCCTTTTAAATGCTGATTGTAATGCGTTTGGACACCTCTTTCTGTCCTTCCTTCTCTCTTTACCGTTGTCTTTACCTCTGCAGCTGTCCGAGACCAAGATCTTCACTGCCTCCAGTGTGGCATCTGTTCCTCTCCCGCCGCCTCAGGAGAACGTCACCATCACGAAAGGACAGAGGTGGGCCAGTAACACACGCTAAAACCCTCTGAACTTAAACACTCATGATTGTAGCCAATGCAACATCTGTTTTCATTTTGAGTCCCTGGTTTAGTTGGACAGCATGCTGATGAGCCTGTTCCTCCATCCTTGCAGGATTGACTTGGCGGTGCTGCTGGGGAAGACTCCCCCAGTATCTTCTTTGGAGACGGAGAACGCCCCCATGGATGCCGCTCAGCCCCCCTCCCTCCCGCAGTCGCTGGTTTTTAAAAACTCCAAGCAACGGAGCCCCCTCTCCCAGCCCCCCTCCAGTACCCCTTACACCCAGCACAATATGGTGAGAAGAGAACACCATGGCATTTGGTGACAAAGGCTCTGCTTGTTTTGATGTAGTATTTAATTGTCATTTAGTTTTGGATTACTATTTTGTTTTTGTTTTTTTGAGGTCTCATGTTCTTTAACTGTCCCTTTCATTCATGTTCGCACTGTTGCTTCTGTTGCAGGTCAGCGTGTTAGGTAAAGGGTTCGGCGAGGTTGGGGACCCCAAAGGCAGCAGCACGGGCACAACCAGTGGTTCTCAGTTCCTAGAGCAGTTCAAGACAGCCCAGGCCTTGGCCCAGCTGGCAGCCCAGCACTCCCAGACGGGGCCCCTCAGCACCGTGACCCCCTCCTGGGATAGCAGCCCGGCCCCAATGGGCCAGTACGGTGAGACACCTGCTATCAATGGCAGGAACCTTTTAAGGCTTAGATCAAAGAAGAGGCTGTAGAGTAATCGGTAGCTTATTGAGGATTGAAAGAGATCGCTCCAGCCAGGGTGTCTTCGTTAGGGATGCACAGATATGTCAGTCTTAGCGGTATCATTCGATTTTGGCATAAATATGCACAACCGGTCGTTGGCCCAGTAGGTACAAAGTAGAGGTGATGACAGCATACAATAGTTAGCTAGCGTTTCATAATCTTAACTAGTATCTACAACACAATTGTCGATCAATCCGGAAACCAGCAAATTTCACATGGGCTAAATTAGTTACATCTTCAAATGAATCCATTCCACTTTCATTGCATGAGAATAGCCACCTTTCTGAAAATCCATACCAGGTATTGCACGTTATCTTGCAGTGAAACTTGGCTCTAAGACAACGAGCAGTCAAGCAAGCGCCCCTCGAGTCTGATTTGACTAAGCTAAGCCTTATAATAGGCATGTCAAACCCGTTTTCAAGTTTATTTTATTTTATATTAAATGATTATACAGTGATTACAGAGGACAGGCAAGTACCATGGTAAACATAAGTTATGATAGCTAATGTTCGTCGATAGGCAGGTTTCACTGTCATCATGGTTGCATTGTTTTGAAGTGGAGGCTAGTGGTCGTACATGTGCGCACATAGTGAATCGCAACTGTGTCGCTGTGCATGCACATGCCTGTAAATTTGACCGGCAAGGAGTCGGAAATATGAGACTGATATGCCGGTATCACCGATCAGGCTAATTAGAACCCTTAAAATGCCTGGGACCAGCGGTTGACCACTATTGGCCAGTAATCTGTAGTGGCCTTAAGTTTATTTGAAAATTATGTTATCGGTATCTGCCCTAAATTCATATTGGTGCATCCCTAGGGTTCGTATCAGTTGCTGTTTGTAGCCTTGCACTTTACAGTGAATCCTTTGGCTGGGGCATAGGCATTGTTTCTTTCTTTTTTTGTCCTTAAGTTTTTTTTTATTTTATTTACTCAGATATGAAGAGCCAACAAGAGGCTGTCATCCACAGTCCTTTCACCAAGCGCCAGCCCTACCAGCCCACCTCCATGCTGGACACCTTCCTCCCCCCGTCCTCCTCCTCCTCACTTCCCCCTCACACCACCACCTCGCACAGCATGGCGGTTCCCCCACCGGCCTCTTCCCTCCCCAAGATGGCGGGGTTGCCCTCCCTGGGGCAGCAGCAGGTGTCCCCAGGCTCTTCAGAACACCAGGGCTCCAGCCCACTGCCCCTGCAGCAGCACAAGCTCAAACAGCAGAAGAAGAGGACCTCCATTTCCACCAAGGTACAGGGGGACGTGCTACACAAACTAGAAGGATCAACTTGTAGTCTTGACTGTAGCAAGGCCACAGTGGTAGACAGTGTTTTAATCATAGAGATGGAACACTAGAGATGACATGTGATGCAACAGTGCTATCAAAGAATGTCCACATTTGGCAGCCATCTTACCTGGGTATACCTTGACCTGGGAGTCAATGACAAAAAAGGGAGGTTCTTGCAATAAAAGCTATATTTAAGTATCAACAAAAGGCAAATAATACTTTTTGATTATTGTAGCACGTATACGACCACTGTGGCTGTCAAACATGTTGTGAATTTACTTACATTTTCATGATGTAAGCTGATGATGAGCTTCCAAAACAGCACATTATGACATTTGCTAATGTAATGTCAATAATTTATTTGGGAAAGACTACTTACATATACGACTAGGTTATACAATCATTTCCCATGTAATGTTAACATAAAATCCCATACAGTCCAGGTTGTGAGGCATTTATTTCAATACATTATATATCATATATTGCGAATAATTGAAGAAAAAAATTATAGTAATGCATCCAAATGAATCCATTCCGCTTTCATTTCGTGAGAATGGATACCATACCAGGTTTTACTTGTTGCCATGCAGTGAAAGAAACTTGTCTCTTCTCAAGGCAAAAGGTAAACGGTTAGTGATGATTAGTTGGCTGTTTGGTCGGCAGTCGGCGCTCATGGAAAGCTCTGCAGTTAACGATTTTAGTAACGTTCACATAAACAGTAAACATCTAAAAGTTTATTAGGCCTATAAGGTTGGTCAGTTTTAGGAACAGTAACGTTGATGTTGGCTTGAAACGATAACGTAAATAAAACGCCTGTCAGTTGTTGCTGCTAGCGTGTTTGCTAGCTAACTAGCTAGCATTGCGACATAAAACTCAATATTGTCAAAGTTTTAGCTTTGATTGATAATGGATCGTGTTATCTACTGTATACTAACGGAAGGAAGGTGATCCCATCATTCATTGTTAAAGTTGTCCTTTGAGATGAGCAGTTTGGCAGTATATATGCTAGAACGATGTCCATAGACTTTCATTCATTCCGTGGCCGAACTATACCCAGGTAAGACAGCGGAGCTTTTTACCCACATATTATGACGCGATGTCGCCTCTAGTGTTCTATCTATGATTTTAATGGCTGGAAGGGGCTTCCATTATCTACTCATTAATCCCCTTAATCCAAACCTTACCCTTCGAGCTGTGGTTGCGAACGTAGTGTGTAATGGCGTCTGCTGTTAATTTGACCAAACACTCGGAACACACTTACATTTTTGTGATCATCAGTCAGACAACATTGGAACAGTATTATTGAAAATATTGTTGCTTTTAAAGTACTCTTTATTTTTGCTGATACTTAATATAAGACTATTTTAGCCCCCAAGATGCTGCAACACAGCTCTATTCTGAAACCCCCCCGCTCGTCTCACTCCAGATCCCGGCCATGGCGGTAGAGATGCCCGGCTCGGCAGATATATCAGGCCTCAACCTGCAGTTTGGTGCTCTGCAATTTGGATCGGAACCTGTGCTTCCTGAGTACGAGTCTGCCCCTGCCCCCACCAGCACGCAGGCCAGCCAGGTCCAGAACAGCCTGTACACCAGCTCCAGCAGGTAAGAGTACTATCTCAGGGGACACAGGAGTGTTCCGTAATACTCTTATTACACCACAGAGCTTTACAATTGTAATGCACCATGCAGTTGGTAACAAACTGATATAGAAATCAAATGTCATTAAAGGTCCAATTTCAAGTGCATGTTATGAGAATTGTGCAGTAGAGTTGCACAACAGTGCATTCACGTCACCAAGGGAAAATTCCACTGTTCTCAAAGATTGATCCATCAAAACATTGTGGCGTGGCATCACACCTCACCATCATGCTGACTATTTATTTTGTTGTCCATTTCCCAGTGATCCATCAGCAGCCCTCCCCAACCAGATGGACTTGTACGACCAGAGAGCAAGCCAAACACGGCGGTACCCTTCCTCCGTCTCCTCCTCCCCTCAGAAAGACATGCAGCCCAAGGTGAGACCTTCGCTTGCCCCATCCCTCCCCTTTTCCTTGCTCTCTTCCTCAACACAGCTTTGCTATTTATCAGGCAGCAATGATTTGTATACATACCTAACTAATGCCGTAGATGAACACTTGCTGAGAGAACGGTTCTAACAACAAAACCAACATTTATCTTTTCCAGAATGGGTTCAGTTCTATGCAGACGGTGCAATCTGTGGAAGGTGAGCTGTCGAATTGCATTGCTTTTGTGGCCTGATCACCAACTATTGTTGGAAGTTGTCAGTGTATTTGAAACCCATTATTTGGAGTTAGTTCCCACTCTGCTCCTCTCTGTAGCTGCAGCAGGCTCTGCAGTATCAGGAAAGGCAGCCTCTGATTTGTGTGCACCGGCGTCAGTCTCCAGCAGGGGTAGTTTGACGGACAGTGGCACAGTAGCAACATCCCTGTTGACCACAGCCAATCAAACATCGCTTAACGCGCTGGGGCACAATGAAGACCTTCCCCCAAGCACCCTGCCCATGCCCCAACACAGCCAGTAAGATATCTATATCCATCATCAGGGAAATTCAGAAGAATTATCCCTTTTTAGCTGTGCCATATTCTTCTTATTCTAAGATTTGGTTTAATAATAGCATTCAATTAAGCGTTGTAGCTCTTGAAAGTGGTGTAAACACTCATGCTGTGTCTTTCTCCAGTTCAATGGGGGCACAACAGAATAGTCTGGCTGCTTCCTCAGTCCGCACATCCAACTCAAGTCTACTGGTGAGTGTGAGTGTGAGTGTGAGTGTGAGTGTGAGTGTGAGTGTGAGTGTGAGTGTGAGTGTGAGTGTGAGTGTGAGTGTGAGTGTGAGTGTGAGTGTGAGTGTGAGTGTGAGTGTGAGTGTGAGTGTGAGTGTGAGTGTGAGTGTGAGTGTGAGTGTGAGTGTGAGTGTGAGTGTGAGTGTCTTTGGCCTTGAAAACTGCATTTTCCGGTTATAGAAGATGCATTAGATCTTTACCCCCTCGCTATAATGGAAATGCTATCCCATTAATCCTAACCACATCCTCTACTTCCATCCTTCCTTTATTGTCAGCAGCACCAGAGTGTGGACGGGGACTCCTCCTCCTCCTCCTCCAGCTTGCTCTCTTCCTCCTTTGCCTCCACCATGGCCCCCACCTCGGCAGCGCCCTCCTCCCTGGCGGCCACAGCCGCCCAGGCGTCTCTGGGTGCCTCCTCGGTCAACACAGTGTCCTCTTCGGCACTGGGCCCTGTCAGCAGCCTGGCCATGGGGCCCCCCACCATGGTGTCCCAGTCTGCCATCTCCACAGCCGCCTGTTCAGCCATGCCCTCTTCCCTGCGCACCTCGGCCATCTCCTCAGGTTAGGGACTCTTCAATGAGGTTTCCATAGATTTGGATGGGGTTTCTGATGCCAAAGGATCATACAATAGCCATAAATGATTCAGTGTACTAGCCTTTTCTTAGTCAGCTTGATTTCATTCTACATAGTTCTCACTTAAGTGGGTTCCATTGTATTTGTGTGATCCCAGGGAAAGCACCACCTAACTTG
Organism: Aplochiton taeniatus; assembly: GCA_017639675.1. Taxonomy (NCBI): domain Eukaryota; kingdom Metazoa; phylum Chordata; class Actinopteri; order Galaxiiformes; family Galaxiidae; genus Aplochiton; species Aplochiton taeniatus. The sequence goes on along the minus strand of CM030182.1, from coordinate 6,670,939 downwards.
CCCCCAGGAGTGCCCCCTCTGCTCCCCAACCCATACATCATGGCTCCTGGACTTCTGCACGCCTACCCGGTAAACACTTATTTCATTCTCATCGTTCAACTGGTTCTGAAAGTCGGATGTGCAAGACTTAATGTAATTTGTCTTCTGGATTCCCAGCCTCAAGTGTACGGCTACGATGACCTCCAAATGCTGCAGACAAGAATACCACTGGTGAGGTGCTAGATGCAGGCAGTTACAGGAATAAGTAAAAAATAAGGGATACGTTTCCCCTATGTTTGCTGTAGGAAAGATGACAAAACTCCATAGTAACCTCTGTGGGTCTGACTGAGCTCTACATCTTCTACCCACTCGCAGGACTATTACAGCATCCCTTTTGCAACCCAGACCACAGCGTTGACGGGCAGAGATGGCAGTCTGACCAACAATCCATACTCTGGTTAGTGCCCTGTGCTGTTCCCAGCAACATCATTGCTGTGTTAATGCAAAATAACTTGCACACCTTCATGTTGAACCTGTGCCGCGTTTTCATGGCGATACAGGAAAACTGTGTGCTAAAGTAGAGGCAGCTGCTACCAGATACAGTCAGACTGACCGCTGTTACATGACTGTAACTTAAATGCTGCCACATTGGTTTTGTTGTTAGCCTCATGTTATTTACCTTTTATAATCTTGTCTTCCCCTCAATTGTATCATGCATGCGAAAGGAATGAACATTCCCAGACACGAGTGTCAACGTTTTTTTTTGTGGGGGGCGGTCTTTGGCAGGAGACTTATCGAAGTTTGGTCGAGGTGACGCGTCGTCCCCCGTGCCAGCCACCACAATGGCTCAGACGCAGCAGAATCAGACCCAGACGCACCACACCACGCAGCAGCCTTTCCTTAACCCCGGGCTGCCCCCTGGCTACAGCTACACAAGCCTGCCCTACTATACCGGTGTGCCGGGCCTGCCCAACACCTTCCAGTATGGTCCCGCCATGTTCCCGGTGAGTTGGTCCTGGTATAATATACTATTACTAATAATTAGTCTTTTTTTTTTTTTTTTTTTATGCCTTTGGTAGAATTCATTTTTTTCTCCAAAACCCCACCTGTGAGATATTTAGCTAGCAAAAATGTCAGTATGTGGGCACCCCGGTGGATCCCCCTGCTAAAGCGCACCACAAAGGCTTGACCTTGACTCAGTGGCTCAGCGGCTCAGCGGCTCAGCTTCAATTCTGGCCCGATCCCTTTTCTGCATGTCCTCAAATCTTTTTGTAGGGCTGGGTGATTTTAAGAATTTGGAGTTAGTATGATCTGTAAAAAGTCTAAATCGAGAATCACGATTTAAAAAAAGGTGCACAAAAACGGCACAACTGATCTTGTAACGTTTGATTCATAAAAACCAGTTCGTTCTATGAACGCCAATGGAACTCATTGCTTTAAACAGAATACTCGTCTGCTGCACACAGGGGAGGGGGTAGGTCTATTGTTACAAATAAGCAAAATTTTTGCTGATCAGTGTTGCTGTGCTTTTAGGGCTGAAAGCTATCAAACACTATCACGCTATACCCTCTCCAAGTTATAAGCTACCACTGGCATTGGGTCTAGCTAGCTAGTGTGCAACGCAAGTCTCATTCATGATTCATAATATTAGGTAGGCTACTAAAATTGCAACACGTCGGCTGCATAAAGTCAAACGGATATGTTAGTTCCGTTCGCTTTCATATTTGATATACTACTTTCGCTGCATGAGCGACTGAAAGCAGGGAGGAAGAGTCGCATAACAGCAGTTAAAGGAATCTTTTTTTTTTAATAGTTCGCTTATTTACATGCCTCGCGAAAATTTTCCAACTGGTCCAGATAGTTTTTACATCCATTGTATTTCCGAAGTTTGAGTAATTACATTTTCCCATGTAGCTGCAATTTTGAATATGAATCTATGATTGATAGCTTAGCAGGAATGTCACAGTTTCAGTGCACAAATATGCGTAGACTGGTTAATAACACAATCTAATATTTCATTTCATTAATAAAGAAAATACTTCTTGGTATATTTTAAGTTTGTTTACAGAATAAACAAGAAAAATATAGATTATAATCGAAATCGTCCATAACTTAGAAAGAAATTGTGATTTCTATTTTAGGCCAAATCGCCCCGGCCCGATCTTTGTCCCAACTTTCCTGTCTGCCTAAAATATATCTTTTAAGAAAAGAATGTCTGACCTATGTGGGCTTCCAGGTGGCTCCTACTTCATCAAAGCAGCATGGCGTGAACGTTAGTGTCAACGCCCCGGGAACACCCTTCCAGCAGGCCAGCGGCTACGGTTCCCATGGATACAGCACTGGTACGGGACCATTACAGTTTTACAAACACACGTTCTGTAAAAACACTATTTTTAGGTGTTGTCCAGGCTCAGCCTTGTATCCCTGGTAATTAACAGTACAAACTATTTTCCTCTTATCTATGGCTCCTCTGATTGGAGCTCCCTTTTACCAGACTTAAGAAATGCTGCATGCCTACACTCTTCAGGCCTTTTTTGGACTGTAAAGATACAGTATATTTCTTCTCCCTCTTAAAGTCATCTTATAAGGTGTGCTGGAATAGCTATTAATAAGAGTGGGAAGTTAGAATGGGATGTTGTTAGACCTTCTCTTCCACATGAATAACTGGCTTAGTGGTGAAGGGTCTTCTAGTTTTCTTCCTTTGCCTGCTTCTGCGTATTCAGTCAAATGGAGTTGAGCGCCCACATAGATGTCATTGTCATCATCAAACTTGTCCCCTCACGCATTTATTTTTTTTACCTGCCATTTTTCTAAGTTTATTACCCATGTCTTGTGTGTGCTGTCTTTTATCAATCTGTCAATCTGCACCATGCGTTGCTTCAAGCTACCAATCGCCAACCTATTCCCCAGCCCCCTTACCCTGCCTGCTCCCTCTCCGCTCCCCTGCCTGGTGTGTCTAACGCTGTGGGCTGTGGCTGTGTCTGACTGTTGCAGGCTATGAGGATATGGGCCAGGCTTCGGGGAGTGGGGATTTCTGTAAGGGCGGATATGGCAATGCTACAGCCGCTTCTGCCGCCGTCGTTTCCGTGCAACACAAGCCAGCCAGCTCGGCCAGCGGGCCTGGAGTCGGTGAGTGTCGCCAACACGCCAAATATTCCTCCCCTAGCCACCCCATCCCACTTTTCCCCCGGTGCCTCGTCGCTACTTACATACGCCCTAAGAGGACAGCGGTGCTGTCACTTGTCTCTGTGCTTGCTGTCATTCTGTGTTGCCTGTTGCCTGTCCTCGCTCAGGGCCACCTTTCACCGTGGGTGGGAGTTTCTCAGAGACACAACTCAAGTGCCTTTGGCTTGGTCACTCACCACTGATGAGGCGCAGAAAGAGAACTAGTCCTCAATGAGCTGTACCAAATCATTGTACTCTAACCCGCCTCAAAGTGGTGGCTTGGGCCTGGGGCAGGAACCTTAAAAAAAACGAAAACACTTTCACTAGAGAAGTTGACCCACTAATTATAAATTGTCATGTCTTTATGGCCTGCCAATTTTCTGTGTTGCCTTTTTGTTAATGCCAAACTAGAGCGACAAGGAAAGAATGTTTGTTTTTGCTATGGAATTACGTTGTTGTTTACTTTCAAAACATCACAACGGGACCTGACGCGATCAAAAATAAATTTGATAGGGCTTTCTTTGTATCTTGTTTTTCTCAATTGACATAACCTTTGTCTTTCCCCTCCACTTTTGCGTTCTCGGCAGGCGTGTCTGTGACGTCGAGCAACACTGGGGTGCCAGACATTTCAGGGTCTGTTTACACAAAAACTCAGGTGAGTGAGGTCAAGTGATTTGAAACGGTTCCTTTCACTAAAAGCAGTTTTGTCATGATTTCTAGAAACAAGTATCCTCCTATACAAATCTTAAGTGTGTAGCAGTATTTGGTGAACCCTGGGAAAATAAACAAAAATACTAATATGCAGCGCTTGCCTTCCTCTAATTCAGTTGTTTGATTTAGGCATGTAAAAACTGTGTATTAAACAGTATAATTAAGATATTCCATAAAAAAAAAATATATATATATTATAATTTTTTTTTTCTTTTTTCTTTAATATATTGATAGCCCTAATCTCATCTCATCTTTGACAGTCGTTTGAGAAGCAGGGTTTCCACGCTGGCACACCCACAGCGTCCTTCAGCCTGCCTTCAGCCTTGGGCAGTGGTGGCCCCATCAACCCCCCGGCAGCGGCAGGCTATGCCCCAGCCCCCTTCATGCACATCCTGGCCCCACACCAGCAGCCCCACTCCCAGATCCTGCACCACCACCTGCAACAGGACGGACAGGTACCGTGGGTGTGTGCGTGTACTAACCTATTTTATTCAAGTTCTACATCATGGATCTAGCATTATCAGTCTTCTTCACAGATGAAAGATCAGCACGTTCCTATCACGTCTAAACCTGTATGAATCTGACTGGCTCCCTGCATTCTCTCAACAGAGTGGGACTGGACAGCGTAATCAGAATGCCGCTCTTCAACAGAAGTCCCAGATCAATAAGACTGCATACAACAGCTACAGCTGGGGAGCCAACTAGCATGGAGCAAGGTCCCCTCAGTGTCCCAAAGTATGACAGAAATGGAGACATGTCCCTCTCCATACAAATGTTCTTCTTATACCCGCCCTCGCTTCCCCTAGAGAGCCCTCTACCTGCTGTCTTGGCTCAGCACAGCTGTAGTACTCTTCCCTGCCAGTGATGGTGCTGTTTTGGTCGGAGGAGTACTGTAACAAGGAGAGGAGGGTTTATGTGGGCAGTCTTAGGAGAGGGGAAGTAGAGTTTATTGGTTGTAGTAACAGACCCTTAAAATAACTGAATATTAAGCGATTGGATTTTTTTTTGTCAATCCCCCCCACCTTTTCCCTTTACTTTCAGTTGGATGTAACATAGAAGTGTTTTCTAAAATAAGGAGTTTTGGGGGGTAGGTCCTTGTCTTTTTTTATTTTTTATTGACAGGGAGAAACAATCTCTGAAGGTGGTTAAAAGGCTGGTTTTGTATTGTCCTCAACCTCCACACGTGGTCTCGATGTATCCCCTTGACCCAAACAGAAACTGATGTTGGTTTCCCCATTAAGTTTTACTTCATTTTATTTACCAGAAAGGATTCTCTAAATGGCAGAAGTTGTGAAGTTTATTTTTTACTGAAAATATATATATATATATATATATATATATATATATATATATATATATATATATATATATATATATATATATATATATATATATATATATATATATATATATATATATATATATATATATATATATATATATATATATATATATATATATATGTGTGTGTGTGTATAAATGAGCGCACTGGCAAGAGTGTTTTTGTGTATGGATGCGTTTATACACTGGGGGGCCTTGGTATACTGGACTTCTTGTTACTGTAGCGCACAGAATAAGAGCTGTTTCCAGGATAGGTATGTTTTGTTACATGTTAATATTCAATTATTCTTCAGTAGATGAACTGATCTTCAGTAGATGAATGATCACTTGAAGGTGAATGAACGGAAAATATGCACCTTTTCTCCTACACCGATGTTATGGTTGTGTTGTTTTCCTAATCCCTGTATACTCCCACCACCTGTCCCCTATTATATAAGGAAACCTGCAGTGGTGATTACTGATGGACAGAATTGTACAATGAGTTTTTCGTCAGTGATTCTTTTTTTGTACTGTGCGTTTTAAAGAACTTAAATGGATAAACTTGTCTTGTACATATATATATATATATATATATAAAAACACAAGTACTGTAGTCCTTGTTTGTTCAATGACTTTCTCTCAAATTCTCAGACCTGTTGATTTTTTTGTTTCATGCTTTTTATTTTGTAAAATTATTAACATTAAGTAAATAAATGGAGAAAAGACATTTTCATCATTTTAGATGTGAATGTCTTTTTTTTTTTTTTGTAAGAAACTTTCTACCACTTTTTTTATATACCATGTGAGTTGCCAGGACAGCATGCCTTTTTTATGGTGGTAACTACTCCAGACCAACATGTTGAATTTCGCTCATCTTGATTGTTTAATGTTGAGTCTTTCATCCAGTTTTCCTACCCCGAATATACTTCTCTGATTGAGGCCTAAGCCAAAGACAAATTGTAACATTACAACATTGTATATTCACAAAACCAAAATGCCAAACGTACTTCTGAATCAACCTTACTGAGCTGTGACGTTTTCTTTTGCAACTAACAAAATAATTAGCTCTACACGTTATTATAATTAAGAAATACAAAGGCCTACACTTAAGGGTAATTTTGGTCAATTCCTACTGGATATGTTTTCAACACCAAACATTTGGCTAGTTCCTTCACCCTCCTAATTCATTTACATTCATTATGTCTTCACTAATCAATATTAAGTAGGTCCACTCTGCTAAATTTAAATATGGGCCTAAGTTCATCGAACTATAATAAACCTCGAGGCCGCAAGCCTGATGATTCAATGTAAAGGCTTTTTTTTATTACAACATGGCTTTAAGATTGCAATAGAACAATTGGATCAGGTGCATATGAAGACAGGAAAAAAGAAAAACACAGCAAAGCAAAATAACTTAAAATAACATGGAAAGAAATATTTGAGAGAGCTAGGGCTTTTGTTGTAAATCATATTAATCTATAATGCTAAACAGAAACAATGCGTTTACATTTTTCATGATATTAAGGGTTTTCATATTACAAAGAAACTCATGAAATACACTAAACCTAGGTTTCAATTTCATACATTTGGGTTTGTGTATACAAAGTTTTCCAACAATAAGAATGTTAACTAGAAAGTTACCTTCGCTGTGGTCCATGACACAACCATAAACAACGTATTTTTGAGAGAAGGCTTCCAGTTGAAAAACCTTTGGGTAAAGCCAGTCATACTGCAGTCTAAAAACAAAATACATTTTGGGAAATTTACTCTGATAATTTACAGTAGTTTTCTTCTTTTTGTGTGTATTCAAAACCCTGTAAAGTTCCGAACATTATCTGTTAACCAACAGATCCAACTGTGATTTTAGGCATTATGCCAATGACAAATTACATTTATTTCTCGTTTTTGTACCAAAAAAAAAACTGTTTTAGCCATACAGTATTTATCAGCTTTCATAAATTACATACAATGTATGTAAAATGAAAATAATTATCTTTAAATAAATATGTAGCACGTTATTTAAAGGTTTAGATCAATACTACCAATGTCACATTTTTCTTTGTAATGGTAAAAGGAATTTTTTAGTTTTTTTTATATTAATGTGTTATTCGTTACATTCAAACTCAGTAATTCTGGATACAAATTTGGCAACTTTTTTTTCATTACATCAACAGTACAAAGCTGCAGGAAGTTGCAGAAGGAAGAATGATAAGCTTTAGTGATGCACCACTTTAATCAGAACAAGTACAAGTAGGCCTACTTACATCCCACCGAGTGCCGATATGAGTACGTACGAATACTAGTCTATTACATGTCTAACAATGACTACAAAAAATCCAAGTGCAGTAGTGAGCACAAAGTAAGTCACTGCTTTTGAGTAGTATTTCTATGCTGTCTCTTTGCAGAGCTGTGTAGCTCCACTGAACACTGGTTCCACTGGTGTTCTTTATTCCTTTTTTATCTGCCGTTTTAGCCTCTCAATTTTCCTAGTGTTTTCTGTTAGTCTGCATTTGGGTCTTCCCTGGTAGTGAACCTGACAGAATGTCAAAACCAAAACCTGACCCAGTCGACTTGTCGACCATCCAGAGCGCCATACGGCTCCTTGGAGCAGCCATGGGACAGCAGTGGGAGGAACTGCTGTCTGAGCGGCCAGGTCCAGGCCCTTGCCCAGGCCGCACTTCATGCTGCCATGCAGGCGGCGATACTGGCCGCTGCGGCTTCGGGGCCAGATCCCTCAGACTTCACCGTCTCAAGCCATGACATCACCTGTCCGAGATGTGAGCCTTTCCTCCCCTGAGAGGTACGACGGCCGCCCTGGAGGCTACAGTGCTCTAACGTCTTCCGCTGTCAGCCAGAAGCGTTCCAGAGGGAGCCGACATGGGTAGCATACATCATCGCCCTACTCACTCGCAGAGCTTTAGCCTGGACCACCGCTGTGGTGGACCACCGCTGTGGTGGAACACCGGCTGTCGGCTCTCCGCGATTCTGCGCTGTTCATGGAAGAGTTCTGGCGGACCTTCGACCACCAATGCAGCGGCGACGAGGCAGCCACTTGTTTGCTTCAACTCCGCCAGGGATCACGCAGTGTGGCAGACTACGTGGTCGAGCTCCGTTCTCTGACAGTGGAGAGCGAGTGGACTGCTGCAGCTTTGGTGCCTTCCTTCCGCCAGGTCTCAATGAGAGGGTAAAGGACGAGCTGGGTGCCCGTGAGGATATCACGAACCTGGAGGCGCTCATCACGGTGTCTCTGCGCATGGACAAGCGGCTCCAGGAATGACGTCGGCAACGGCAGCTCTCTTATGTTCCTCTGCTACATCCCCTTCCTGTGCCCAGACGACCCTGGTCCTATGTTTCTCTAGACTTTGTCACCGGTCTTCCTGCCTCTCAGGGCAATACGGTGTTCCTCATTGTGGTTGACCGATTCTCTAAGACAGCCCGCTTTGTACCCCTGCCCAAACTTCCGTCGGCTCCAGAGATGGCCAACCTGGTCCTGAACCATGTCTCCCGTTTCCACGGCCTCCCGGTGGATGTCGTCAGTGACAGAGGTCCACAGTTAAGCTCCAGGTTTTGGAAAGCCTTCTGCCGTCTGCTGGGAGCCTCTGTGAGCCTGTCCTCAGGCTTCCATCCCCAGTCCAACAGCCAAATGGAGAGGGTGAACCAAGAACTGGAGACCTGCCTGTGCTGCCTGGCGTAAAAAAAAAATGGCGACTGGAGTCGACAGCTGCTTTGGGTCGAGTTCGGCCACTACACCTGACGACACTCAGCCTTGGGCATGTTGCCAGTTTGGCTACCCTGTCCCCCTGTTTCCTGAGGAGGAGGAAGACATCAGGGTGCCTTCGGTGACTGCCTTTGTGAAGCGCTATTGACGTGCCTGGAAAGTGGCCCGTGCCGCCCTGCTCCAAACTCGCAAGACCACGGAGAAGCAGGCCAACCGCCTCCGCATACAGAGTCTTCTGTACAGAGTGGGTCAGTGGCTCTCCACCAGGGACTAGCCTATTTGAGGAACTCCGCCTAAGCTCTGCCCTCGCTTCATCGGGCCCTACCAAATCATCTGGAGGATCAACCCAGTTTCCTTCCGGCTCCGGTTACCTGCCTCCCTGCACATCCACCCAGTGTTCCATACCTCCCAGCTCAAGCCCATGGTCGTCAGCCCTCTCTGCCCCTCTGATGCTCCGGCCCCGGCTCCCCATCACATCCAGGGGGGTCCTGCCTATACCGTGCAGGCCATCCTGGCGTGGTCCAGCACCAGAGACAGCTCCAATTATGCCGTCATGCAGCCACACTGTGTAGACCTGATTGGTCTACTTGTTGTTTAATTGTTTTCACCTGTGTTTTATTATCTTTCTTGGTCCCCGGTCTGTGCTAGGTTCCTATTTAAGTCCCTCTCCCTGTACCTTTTGTGTTCTGACATATAGCATCTGTTGTGCCTTGTGGACCTCCTGTGGCATCTACTTTTGAGTAAAGTTTCTACGCTGTCTCTTCGCAGAGCTGCGTAGCTCCACTGAATATCACTGGTTTCGTGTGTTATTTATTCCTTTTCTCTGTGCGGTTTTAGCCTAGTTTTTCCTAGTGTTTTTTGTTAGTCTGCATTTTGGTCTTCCCTTATAGTGAACCTGACAGTGAGTGTGCTTAGTCAGTGCGCCTCCTTTACATTATCACCAAACCACAACACCTTTTCACACATGCAGTACAAACATGAACTGATAAACCTGTTTGTAACTAACTGCTCTCAGCAATTACACACAAAAAAATGAATACCTTTCATTCTTTTCTCTGTTTTTTATAGGTTGTATTAATAGTCTTGTATGGTTTTAGAGCTAAGTTTGCATGTTTTTCAAGCTGTGTGTTTCTTTTCAGTTACTAGCGCACTTGATGGCTATTGGCTTAGGGATTAGCCAGCCAGCTAACTAACCAACTCCAATCTAGATTTGTTGCCAATCCCTGGAGCAGGCTTGTTGGGTTTCAAATAGTTTTACAGAAGGCACAATTCGTTTTTATCTAGCTAGCTAGCTTGCAACATTTTTCAGCATGGGTAGTTGGTTAAAAATAGGCATCCATGACAATGTTCTATCCTATACCCCTTTCACACCGAACCATCGATCCAGGTTACTCCCGGGTCGACTGTTAGTGTGAAAGGTCCAACCCGGGTTCTTCCACCTGTGTCCACAACAAGGTGTGAAAGGAATACTTACTAGACATAACCATCCTAGTTCATCAAACAAATGCTCATCATATACCGGCACTCCTGCCTGACCCTGTGCATTCTATTGTAGCTAACTGAAGATCCAAACCAAAATGTGTTCTCAGTTTTCTTCCCTTGCCAAGTTCATCTGAAAAATGTTAATCAAAAATTCCATTATCTCGAAGTCTGTTTTATTTATTTATTTCTTTTTTTTAGATGCCTGAAATAAGGTCTGTGGTAACCACAAGTTTAAAAGATTTTCATATTTGTTCTACGACATAAAATTCACCACGTGTCTTACAAAAGGTTGTTGCTAACAAGATGCTCAGTGGAACTGCAGAGGTTGTAAACACGCAAAATCTAATTACAAATTGGAAGCTTAGTGGTGATGATATTGGAGTCATGGGACCAATCGTTCTTTTATAGCCTAACCGTTAGCCTTTTTCTTCCGGCTATTGCATTTACGCAGTGCCGTTTCTTGCTATATGTGGATTGTGTGGTTGCATAGAGCCCCCAAAGCTGTAATTTTTATATATAAATAAATATGACCGTCTGTATTAGTAACCAACCACCCTTGTGTGCTGAGTGAAAACAATTTTATGCATATATTTTCCACGGATCTATATTTGCCCCAGATAAATGCATTGAAATGTTAAATGCATGCCCCTGGACCACCTTAGAGGGTTTTGAATTCCCCTACAATAGTTTTTCCAAAATGGGGGCCCCCAAATAACATTTCGCATAGGGCCCCCGAAAGCTAGAAACGGCCCTGCATTTACGCTTGCGGAACCATAAAAGTGGTGTTAAATTGTAAAGATTATCTCACTTAACAAAGCGTGTAAGTATCATAAACGTTTGTTTGACAAATAACTTATTTTCAGCAATAATCATAAATCCAATGTAAAAATCCCATTGACTTTTTCGATGAAACCCATGGAGATGATTACTTCTGGTTGGCCTCAGCTCGATAGTCAGGCACAAGCAACAACTATTGTTGGCTGACTGCAGCAGCAGTAGCATGCGTTTGACGAGACAAACTTAATTTTTTGGGACAAATCATTTAAACACATTCAGTCAGAGTACACTTGTTTGGTTCGGAAGTCACAATAAAAAAAAATACGACGAATTTAGAATTTCCTCCACAAAGTAGCATTTACAAGCTGAAAAGGGCTAAGCCTTCAGTAACGTTAGGTCTACTACATGCTAGCATGTTAACTAACTAACAATACACTGGTTAAAACAATAATTGTGCAGAATCTGTAGTTTCACTAGTTAATAAGAAAATAAATAAAATGGAATTGTTCAATAATGTGTAATGTGTAATTGTTCAATAATTCAATGCGTTGTGTTTAAAACTATCTGATTATAATAAAAGTGTTGTGTTTATATTACTTTTACTAATAAAAATATGTGATAATAAACAAATAAATCTAAACTTACAAATTTCAAATCATATTTGTCGCCGAGATGGCCAGTAATTATGAGTAATATCATTGTGTATTCTACGTAATAACACAGTTTTACGTCATTACATAATGACGTCATCACACAACGACATCGCAACGTCATATAGCAACTTTTAGCAACAAATCGACCTGCCTGTAGCAACTTCCCCTGGACATTAGTCGGCAACAGTGCTGTTTAAGTAGTAGGCAGGTCAAACGGTCGAACTCCATTGTAGACAAACGTCAGCATAGGCGTTATAGAGCATATAGAGTTTACGGGGAGGCAGGGGGGGGCACGTAACTACATTAAGTCTAAAATACGCACGCCACGCCAACACACGCCGCGCATTAACATCAATAATAAATGTCTGCCCCCCCCCCCCCATATTTTGCCTTAAACAGGACCTGAAAATTGGAGCGCCCCTAGTGTCTAAGCAAAGATGCAGGGCACTTCCCATTAACACCCAACGATCCAAGTTAGGTTCATTTTGAAGACAACCCCTCTCGGGACTTGACACTGTGCGACAGCGGCTATTGTTTATAAATAAGTTACTTCAAATGTGTTTCAAATACTTTAATTGTGTTGCTACTACCCTAAAATACATCCGTCGCATGAACGCTTTTAACTGGACCTAGAAGGAGGCTGTGATCCAAACATCCAAATATCAAAGAAATCGTTGGCTGGACTTTGGAGACCACTTAACTACTTTATTTTTATAAAGACATATTAACTCTTACAAAACCAGGAGTTTGAATCAGGTATAAAAATATATTTTCACTCACAAAATACTGCTCCAAGAAGTAACTTGATTACATTATATTTTTGGAGACCGATTAAATACAAATTACAAAATACTGGGGAGTAATTAAAATACGTATTGAAATACTTTTAATTAAAATACTGCCCATCCCTCAGTCTATCCCTCAATCCGGTTGTTCAGCCTTCTGGCTCGCTAGCTAGTCATGATTAACCAAGGATCCTATTTAAGCATGTTCTAGACTTCAGTAGATCTGTCAAAAGGTTTGTAAACAACATGCATTGACCAAATTGGGTTTAAATTAAAGCAACAGGTCTCCAGTTTAATGTTTTTGTGACAAAGTAGTAGGCCTATGTGCTCCAATAATTCCATCACAGAAAAATCTGAGTAGAAATTATTGGTAAGCCAAACCCTACCGTGACACAAACACAAACCATAAAACCGGGTGAGTCTAACCCAATTTAAAAGAAGGGAAGAAGAGAGAAAGAGGGCGGGAGAGAGAGAGAGAGAGAGAGAGAGAGAGAGAGAGAGAGAGAGAGAGAGAGAGAGAGAGAGAGAGATTAACGTTTCGCCTATTGAGGCGAATGACACACATGACCACAACTGTGTGTGTGTGTGTGTGTGTGTGTGTGTGTGTGTGTGTGTGTGTGTGTGTGTGTGTGTGTGTGTGTGTGTGCGTGTGTATCATTTCACATTCTGCTTAAAACACATAATGGCCTACTCGAGATGATTCGTTTTGCACCCTGATGAGGTTTACGTCATTACGGTAATTGCGACTAGTTGCGTCAGAAACATCTAGCACTTTACGGCATTTATTGACAACTGTTCCTAAAGTGCTGAAACCAAAACATCCAGGGAATTCTTCAGCATGAGTTTAGGTTTTCATGAATTTCGCTCTAAATGAGTGTATTTGATTTATTTCGTGGATTATTTGGGGTTCCTGGAGGCAACTATAATGGAGAAGGCCGAAGGTGATTACATTATATGCCGGAGATTGAAAACAAGTCAGATGCGTACTTCCATTGACCTTAAAATACTGGTGTTAGCATTAGCTACATTACCCGAGCAGGACAATCATTCGCCGTTAAGGTCTTGAAACCACCACCAAGGGAGAAACATGTTATATGCATATGGTAGCTAGCTATAATACACAATACAGCAACTGTTATCGCCACGTAGAATGCAAAGCCTAACGTTAGTTAGTAACTTGTTACTTAAGTGCTTCCAGCCAGGTAATGTCATTAATCTTATTGGCGCTAAATGCTAGTCATTTGATATTTTGATACCTGGCATTTCTAATTGCTCTTGCTGCACGGTTTTAATCTGAAACAGGGATCCCCTTTTTGATGACATCACCCGGCATGATGAAGACGATAACGAAGAGGAGGAATATGGTTTCTACTGTAATGATTACGAGGGATCTCAGCGGGACCCCTTTGACAATCCCTGGAGGTTTGGGTTTAGCTTTGGACCCAGTGGTATGAGGGTCCAGGAGCCTCCAGTGTTTGGTCAGGTGTTCAGAGAAATGGAGGAGATCATTGCCCAGCTGGGTCAATGGGAGAGACAGCCTAGAGACTTTGGTATGATGAAAATTTAGGTCGTCCCACCTCCGTTTACCACAGTGATTTATCACTGTTTTCGAGACAGCTCATTTCAGCGTGACTTATCCAGCTCTGGTGTATCCACTCTCCGTTTCTATCCTTCATATGCCAGGTGTACCTAATATTGAAGCACCACCTTCCTTGGACAAGCCTGAGCGAGCTAGGGGAGCGTCACGTGGAAACTCCCTTAGAGACTTTATGTTGAAATCCAGTGATGACCCCCCGCAGGAACCATCAGCAGCACCACCAGGACACCCCAGAGACGATGGCAGTCCTCTCTCTAGGGGTCCACGTCTCCCCAGCATGCCATTCCATGGTCTCATCCCATTCTCTAAGGTGAAGAAGACCCTCACTCCACAATCAAACAAATGTCTTTTATAAGGGTCACATGGATCAATAATTATTTCACATTTTGTCAGTGACTTTCTCTTTGGCCTTAACTAGCTAGATAACTTTTTTTGTCGATTAGTTCCATGACATTTGGAGTGGAAGACCACAAAGGGTTCCAGATGAAGAGAGACGAGAGGATGGAGGTCCCAACATTTTTTAGTTGACACATGATTTCAGTGATGCTTGTTTCCCCTACTAATTTGCTATCCTTTCCAGATTTAGACTCGGCAGTGTCTTCTGGAGGTCTGGATCAGATTTTAACACCCCCGCCTGCTCAGTCACCCTACCAACCCAAGAACCGCGCTTTCTTTCAGTCTGTTACGGTCACCAAAGTGGTGAAGCCGGATGGGGTGAGAAACAGTTTGCATTCTGTACTTGATACACTTAGTACAGATGGTTGTTAACTTTTGACTATGATGATACAATTATTAGAATTGCCTCAAAGACTACTGTGCGTAGCCTAGATGCCCTCTATCACTCTGGTATTCGCTTTATAACTGCTGCCCCTTTTTTAACTCATCACTGTGATCTGTATGCTTTGGTTAGCTGTCAGTCTTCGCACACCAGTTTCACTGGCTGTTGTCAATTTATTTAAAGTCTCTACTTGGAAAATTGCCGTCTTACCGGCCAGAGCTCCAGACTAACTTTTTTCACCACCGTCCCGGAACCATCCCCCAAAACTATTTTAACCATCCATTAACCGTAAATATAAACCATCCCAAAATTAAAAAAATAATAAATAAATAAAACACTGATGTAAAGTGTCTGTAACTCCAAAATGATACTTTCACCCACAAACTATAGGCTACTCAGCGCTAGTACTTTGGTACATTTATTTACTGTTAACTTCTCTATATATCTCTGAACCGTTGCGAAAGTCGCTGAAATCACTGTCACTCATTTTCAAGCCACCAATCATGTATGAGATGGAACGGGACTCATCACCCCGGTTACAAAAGAAATTGAGCAGACGCTTATTTTTGCCGTGGCTGTCTATCTCGAGCTGTATGATGTGTCAGACAAAAACTATCACAACATTAGACAGAAAAACTCATTTGTGCGAGCAGATCAACCAGACACCAAATGTTGCTGGTGAGAGCTGTGCCTTCATCGCCGTATGCGTTGTAAGCGGACATAGGAGCTCTATATTTCCTTTTAAATACCATTTTATAAACTTGCCCTTATACTAATCAAGCTGATTATTTTCAAAAATACATAATAGTAGTATAGTGATGCATAAAAATTGATTTTGACAGTCTTCTTGATGTGTCAACTTCAGGAGCAGAGAGCTGTTTCATTCATGCCTTTTGTGAAGTGTGGGATATGAAGGGTGACTCCGTATGCTGCAAGGTCCCCCCTAATCAAAAACCTCCAGCAGTTCAAAGAATCCTGATTTTGATGTTATTTCCTTGTCAGAAACGCGATCACCCCAACCATGGTGACAAAAAATAAATTGCTCCTGCTGGTGTTACCCCAAATAAGTATCTCACTGTATTGTGATGCTTATAATTCGACCATGTCTGTGCTCGAGCAGTAAGATTATTTGGTCCATCAATAAAAGTCTCAGTGTAGTCAATGATACACCGACATTGCCTATATTTCCTCTTAAAACATTTTGGCATTTTCCTGAGAATAGCCTTCCTGGTTGGCCATTTGATGACTGGTTTTAATGTCTGTGCTATTATAGGGAGCCAGTTTCTTAAAATATTGGAGATGACAGTATCTGTTACATTAAACCGAAAGGCAATGTCCTTATTGCTTACACCCAAGCGCAGTCTCATTAACACAACTAACAGGTGATCTTCCAGGCTCAAAGTTCCATGCATCACTATAAAAATTAAGGCCATTGTTGTTCGCATTCCTGTTCTGGCATCCTACAGCACAAAAATACATTTCTTTTCCTTATTTTGGCGGTCTCGCACGGTTTTCTCATGACATATAAACTTGTTTCCGCTGTTGTTCTGCCACCACAATGCACATGTAACTCCACTGACGTAACCGTGACGTCCACTCCAAATTGGACTATGGACGTTTCTCACTGATGTTTGCTGCTGTTAATGCTGTTTTTATTTTTATTTATTTATTTTTATGTTATGTACTTTGTTATGTGTTATGTTTGCCATGTCTGATGTTTGTTTTTATACCTGATAGCCTTTTTGGCCAGGTCGTCAATGTAAACGAGAACAAGTACTCAACTGACCTACCTGGTTAAATAAAGGATAATTATTATTTATATTATTATTATTATTATTACTGTTCAAAATGTTAAATGAGACATGAAAC